>JANAVB010031020.1:1201500-1426500 GCA_029216955.1 Iris pallida
TCAGTATGAGATCCTGCTTAACATGTTAAGTTCAGTATGCTAAGAAAGATGCCTTGATAATCATTGCTCAAACACGACATACATGCTAAGTGATGCCTGAAGTGAGAACTGTTATAACATGTTTAAGATGTTAATATTAACGATGCCTCAATGATGCCTTTTCATGATAACAACTAGTATGCCTCAATGATGCCTTTGCATGATAATACTAAGAATGTTAAAAAGATATGTCCACATGATTGCTACAAAGAATATGTTTACATGCTTCACTCTGATTATTGCCCATGAACTGTAAACTGATGCTAGGTCCCAAGTAGAAAGACCATTCTAATAAATGTTTGCTTAAATGATCACTTTAAATGTTGGTTTATGCGAGTGGGTTGGATTCTACTCGCCAGTACATAGATGATGTGCTGACCCACGTTTTATGGGCAGGTGCTCTTGCTTGGAATATTCTACACACGAAGATTGGCTTGATTGGTTCCGCGACATCGAAGATTTGTTGGGCATACAGAAGCTCTCCTTGTACAAGATGATGTCTTCTGTTTATAAAGGGCATAATGTATGGAACATTGTAATCAGTTGTACCAGTAAGATTGTGAGCCAAGTCGGTATATCGAGTTGTCATCCATTGTATCCAAATCAAATGTAAGCTGTATAGCATTGTTCAGTTGGTTTCCAATGTAAAAGAGATGTGCTGTAATCATTGTACTTACAATACAAGTCTTGTACTCTTCTTCAACTATCAATAAAGAGAATGAAGTTCTATATATCTCTGTGTGGCTTTAAGTTACTCTTTTTCTCCGCTGCTATAGAGAAGTGATGTACTTCTATTCAATGAGAAAGATTGTCCTCACTAAATTCAATTTATCTGCTTCTGCCGCTGCGATGTATTCCTATTTGAAGAATAATCGAGTATGTACCATCTTTGCCTTGTACAAGTGCAATACCAGACTTGTACGGCATCACGCCCAAGCGAGGATGATCGATTCCAAGAGATAAAATATGTGAATAAATGACTCTATGAATCGGGGCGTGACATGACCAGCCAGTGCATGTCAAATGACATTTCTGTTGATTAATTCTCTTTTTCTTTGCTGTTTTCTGCAGAAGCTCGGCTAAAGATTTTTTCAGAACTGGCATTGGTAATATGGATGCTGTGGAGAATATCCTGCTGACACCTACATCAGGGAGCTCATACGCCTTTGACGCGTACATCAGACAACTCAGAACTCTTCGTGGGATAGAAGGTCTTCCTCAGATGGTAGGAAGAGCCTTTATACACGAGAGTTGGATGGTGGAGTCAACTCTACCCCGAGAAATCGGATAGTAGAGTTCCTTTCAAGGCAGAACTAGGAATTGTATCCCAAGGTTTGGATACATTCCTGTCTTCCTTGAGAGGTTACCCCCAATCCACCAATTGTATTGGCAGCACCACGACTTTCGGGCTGCCATACTCTGTGGTTCTTCTCTCGTCTGAGAGAGAAGACCAGAGTTTGATTCCTGCTGATCTGGTCGTGACTGGGACCCAGACAGTCAGGAACTGCCACCAACAACGAACCTGACGGAGAAGGTCCGACGGAGAAGATCCAAAGAAGAAGATAGATCTCTATTAGGTTGTTGTGGTGTAGAATGAAAATCCAAGATTTGTAATAGATTTCATTATGATTTGTAAGAAAGTCTAAGAAAATGTAATAGACTTTTTTGTGGTGAAATGAGAATGGAAATGATAATTCTTCTATGCTCAAAAATTTGTATTTGTGGATGAATTGTGGACATGATAGATAATGAAATCTTCTTTTCTGTTTTAGAGTATATGATATTATCAGAGGTATTATGGACGTGATAATATGTAGGAACTCAAAAGAAAATAGATTGATTTCTATGCAGAGGTCAAAAAGAATGACAAATGAGTAAGTAGATTCGGAATTATTCAGAGGTTATGAAAACGTGATCAATAACGAATCCCCACTTAATAAATTTGATAGAAGATTATGAACGGACGAACCGTTAGATGAAATGAACGGATGAACCGTCGGATGAACATAATAAATGAACGGATGAACCGTCAAGCATTAATGAACGGGCGAACCGACTGATGAATGTGAGAAATGAACGAATGAACCGTCAAGCATTAATGAATGTGTGAATCGTCGAATGGATATGACGCTTCATTGTTTGAGGAACTTCTGCCTATAAATATAGCAGAAATCTGACAAGAAAACGCTTCTTCTTTCAAACATAAAAATGTCGTCTGAAGAAGCATCCAAGAAGGTTGAAATCGCCATGAAGGTTCAGAAAGGCACTGAAGAACACCTGCTGATCCAATTCAATCGAAGAAGGTGGAAGCAGGCAAGGTTCGTATGCACCCAAGCCACCAAGGGACATTCTGGACTTCCTGCTCGAACCAGTAAGGACTGAAGGAGAAGAAGCCATGAGGATGGCAGCTTGCAAATTTCTTGTGGGTTCCAGCAAGGAGATCCTCAGCTCTTTTGCTGATCACGTCTTCGAGAAGGATGGCAGTGGCCCACGTCCAAATGTAGAAAAGGATGATAGTGATCTTCCTTAATATCATGTATCATCATTCATGAAAAATAAAATAAAATTTTATTTCTAAACATGAAACTGTCTGATGATTACAAGCATTTATACATAGTACTTTTTAAGGAATTTGCCATTAATAGGCATCAAGACTTTTCGACCATCCAATTCTGAGAGTTGATAAGCTCCATTTGAGAAAACTTTGCTCACAATATAGGGACCTTCCCACTTTCGTCAAATTTGCCCTTGCTCATATGAGTCATAGTCATAGGACGTCTGACTGTTAGAACAAGTTCTCCTTTTTGATATGCTCGAACTCTGACTTTCTTATTAAAAGCTCTTGAGATCCTAGCTTGATAGAATTCAATATTCTGTTGAGCAGATAATCGCTTTTCATCCAGAGCTTCTAATTCCTGAAGTCGAAGACGATCATTATTTTCAGCAGTGAGTTCATTAGTGATTGCTATCCTTAAAGAAGGAATTTGAATCTCTAATGGAAGAACAGCTTCGGAACCATACACCAGAGAAAAGGGTGTACATTTAGTAGCATTACGAACTGTAGTGCGATAAGCCCACAAACATTCACCGAGCTTGTCACTCCAATTACGTTTGTTAGTAGAGACAAACTTCTTTAGGAGTTTGATGATGGTCTTATTGAAAGCTTCTGCTAATCCATTAGCTGCTGGATTATATGCGGTAGAAGCCACATTGTTGATCCGATGGTCGTCGCAGAATCGAGTAAATTTTTGACTGACGAACTGTGGACCATTATCATGAATAATGCGTCGAGGAATACCAAATCTGTAGATGACGTGGTGCTTAATAAAGCTGATGACATTGGATGTCTTAACTTCAGATAAAGGAATGGCTTCGCCCATTTGGAAAAGTAATCGGTTATTGCGAGAATAAACCGATGACCTTTTGATGGCGGATTGATTGGACCAATGATGTCCATGCCCCAAGCTTCGAAGGGCCATGATGCTGCCGTCGGATGTAGAAATTCGAAGGTTGATGAATAAAATCCGCATGGATTTGACAGGCTTTACACTTCTTTGCGTATTCGATGGCATCAAATACCATAGTGGGCCAATAATAACCCATACGTCGAATACGGTCTTGAAGTTTTGGTCCAGGCTGATGTGCACCACAAATTCTATCATGTGCTTCGCGAATGATTTGTTGAGCCTCGTCACCGGCAACACATCGAAGAAGTAAACCATCATAAGCGACGATATAAGGTCTTTGTTGTATGATTGTAATAGAATCTGAGTGATCGTCGTCTGATAGATGCTGCTTCATTCGGATCATCTGGAAGAATATCGTACAATACAAATAAGAAAGGAAGTCTCCAATCTTTATCCGTATTCTGATTCTCGGCCGAGTTACTGAAGATGAATTCCATACTGGAATCAGAAGAAGATGACATCGATTTACGACTGAATCCAAATCCTCTTGTTGTATTGACATCATGAGATGTTGATTCTTCAATGTCAACTGGAATCCTAGGGTCAGATTGTTTTCGAGATGAAATAATTCTCGATTGCGAACAACAATCATTTGTTGACGTCTGATTGGAATAGCCAACACCGCCGCAAGATGGCAAGAGCATCAGCTTCTGTGTTACATGCTCGTCTAACATGTTCAATGAAGAATTCTTTGAACGAAGAAGCCATAGATATAGCCGATCTATGATAAGGAACCAAATCTTGATGGCGAACTTCATAAGTACCCCTTATCTGATTGACAATGAGTTTAGAGTCTCCGTACGCCTCCAAATGTTGAATATTCAGATGTTTAGCGAGTTGAAGACCAATAAGCAATGCATTGTATTCAGCTACGTTGTTTGAACATGGCTGATCAAGAGAATAGGCTCTTTGGATAGCAAGACCTTCTGGCGATACAAGAACGATTCCAACTCCAGCGCAAATATCACCATTAGGACCAATTCTTGAAGCTCCATCAAAGAATAGACGCCAAGTAGAATCTTCTTCAGCAATTTGATTCGAATCTAGGACTTCATCTGGGATTTCATCATAGAGTTTTGAATTTTCTGGAATTGAGTGAGCAGCCAGAAAATCAGCTAAAGCTTGTCCTTTGACTGACTTCTGAGGAATATAGTGCATGTCATACTGAGCGAGTAGGATTCCCCAATTAGCCAGTCGAGAATTCAAAACACTGGGTTTCTTCATCATGATCCGTATAGGATTGATCCTGGAAATGACATGAATAGTCTGGCCAATGATATAATGTCGTGTCTTTTGAACAGCGAACATCAAGGCTAGACATTCTTTTTCGACCGGTGAATAACGAGGTTCAGCTCCGGTCATAGTGCGACTGAGATAATAGATGGCTTGTTCATGACCATTTTGATTCTTTTGAGCAAGTAATGCACCCAATGAATGACTCATTGCTCGGGTATACAGAAGGAACGATTCCTGAGATGGGAGGTACCAATACTGGTGGGCTCATCAGATATTGTTTTATATCATCGAATGCTTTCTGACATTCATCATTCCAGACAAAAGAGACCTTTTTCATAAGTTTGTTGAATGGTCTGCAGCGTCCTGATAAATTAGAGATGAATCTCCTGATATAAGCGATTCTTCCTTGAAATCCTCGTAGCTCTTTTAAGGAGCGTGGAGGAGCATCTCTTGGATGGCTTTGATCTTCTCGGGATCCACGTGTATACCTTTAGCGGTAATGACGAAGCCGAGAAATTTACCACTAGAGACGCCTAAGAAGGACTTAGTAGGGTTCATCTTTAATTGATGCTTACGTATTAGATCAAAAATAGTCTTCAAATCTTGGATGTGATCCTCCTTTTGTCGACTTTTAACTGCAATATCATCAACGTAGCATTCGACTGTTTTCCGCAGATGTTCACGGAATATAGTGCTCATAGTCGTTGATAAGTTGCTCCTGCATTCTTGAGACCAAATGGCATAACTGTATAACAGTATGTACCAATCGGCGTTCTGAAAGAAGTGTGCTTCTCGTCGTCTGGAAACATTTTAATCTGATTGTACCCAGAATACCCGTCCATGAATGACATCCGTTCAAATCCACAGGTATTATCGATCATGACATCAGTGATTGGTAGAGGAATTCGTCTTTAGGGCATGCCGCATTGAGATCGCGGAAGTCTATGCAAACTCTGATCTTGCCAGTCTTTTTAAGAACAGGAACTATGTTAGCCACCCAATCGGGATGTTGTTCCTCTCTAATAAACCCGGAGGTAATGAGTTTATTGACTTCAGCTTCAATTGCATCCATAATATCTGGACGAAATCGTCGCTGTTGTTGTTTGACCGGTTTAGCATTCGGCAAGATATTGAGCTTGAGTTGCAATTTGTGGATCAAGCCCTGGCATATCTTCATAACTCCAAGCGAAGACGTCGATGTAATCACGAATGAGTTTGATCATGTCTTGCTTATCAGCTTCTGAAAGACTTTCACTGATGAATATTGGTTTGGGGGATCCCTCTTCACCAACATCTATTTGAACAAGTTTATCTTCAGTCGGAGGTTCTTTTTGCTCAAAACGGAACTCCCATTGATTATCTAACCTTTGGGCCCATTGTTCTGATTCAGGTGAAATTTCAAATTCTTCTTCGTCTTCATCACTTTCTTCAGAACGGTCAATAGAAACCATGTTGGAATACAGAATGTTGCAGTAGAAGTCCCCGATACTTGTATCGGAATCCCAAGAAGTAGTACTAGAAGAATCAGATTTTTATCTTCGTCAGATTCAGGATCTTCATGG
This sequence comes from Iris pallida, assembly GCA_029216955.1. Classification (NCBI taxonomy): domain Eukaryota; kingdom Viridiplantae; phylum Streptophyta; class Magnoliopsida; order Asparagales; family Iridaceae; genus Iris; species Iris pallida. The sequence goes on from JANAVB010031020.1 coordinate 1,207,805, forward strand.
ATAATATTGATGAAAGGAGTAGGAGTAATATAGCCTAATCCGTATTTCGTCCTCCCATATTTCAGAGGAGGAATACGAATAGGCATTTTTCTTCCTTTTCCATCATTGAGGCCAGTCCTGAAGTCATAGCCCATATTTTTGATGATGTCTTTAGATTGCTGACTATAACACGTAGTTGTAATCTTCCAGTATCATCATTTCTGTCATCATCTTCTAAATCAGAAGGATTTTGGGGCCCTTTGTAGAAGAATATTGGAATATCTCCTGGCTTTCTGCTGGGAACTAGAAAGTATGAAGATTGTACAGGTTCTAGGGATACATCTGTATGAACAGTCTGTACAACTCCAATGGTTATTGTGCTCAAGTCATCTAACAGATGTAAATAACTATGAACATAATTGCATACATCAGCGTACTGCAAAGGTGGAGACTTTTCATTAAATGTAAAAGCAGCAGTATTTACATTGGGAGAAGGCTGGGCCTTAGAGATTTTAGCCAAGTCAATGACTAAAGGGGGAGAAGAAGAAGAAGAAGAAGCTTTGTTTCGATTAAGATCGATAACAAATGGCTCAGAAGAGGTGAGCTCCCTTGAAACTTGAGATGGAAGAGTAGTCCGTCCTCCAACAGGAATGATCAGAGTATCTTGAGTAGATGACTGAGATAGTGGAGAGATCCGTCCACTCACTGGAATGATTAAAGAACCTTCTCCAGAGAGTTTGGGAGATTGTTGTTGAGTAGTTCGACCTTTAACAGGGATTATTAAGGTCTCACTTTGTGAATCCTCTTTCTCCATGGCTTGTATGATCCTTGTATACTCTTCTTTGTACATCCGGGAATCATTGAAATAAGCTTCAACCCCATGGAAGGGATTTATATCAGCAACTTCTTTTTGTACTCTTCCATTGCTGTCAATGTACTTAAAACACTGATGAAGAGTAGAAGGCACCACATTATTTTTGAAGAAAGGGCCTCCCCAGAAGAAGATTATAGGATCCCACGATCTCAATCACATAGAAAGTGACTTTAGATCTGAAATCACCTATCTGAAGCTTCAGATGAATCTTTCCCAAAGGCTCGCTTCGGCTTTGATTGAATCCCAGATAGTAGTAACCGTCTTGGAGAGCTTGTGAAGAGGATTTTTAGTTCATCCAATAGACTCTTTGGCATTATGCTTATAGCAGACCCTGGGTCGATGAGGATACGATCTATCTTCATTGTATCGATATAACCGTGTAATAGAGAGGCCGATCATGTCGATTGTCTTCCAGTAGCATGTCGTCTTGTGTAAAGGTGATATTTGGGATAATCTCCAGTACACTGTTGCAATATAAGCAAGTGGCAGGTTCTGCATCTGGCTTCTTTAATTGAGCAAGACAAGAGTCAGCTTGAAGAAGTACTTCACTTAACGTCTCCCGAGTCTCTTTGGAAAGACGTAGAAGTTCAAAGAGGGACATTCTAGCTGGAGTATTAGCAAGCTGAGCTAAATGTCAAAATTATAAGGCTTCTGAAGTCCAAGAGGAGGAGACTTCTTGATTGGTTTATCAAACCGAGCCTGTTGTTTGCCTTTTTCCAGAACTGTAGGCTTGGGAGGAACAGGTTCAACCGGTGTAGTTGAAGGAACAGGTGCAGTAGATGATTCTTCTTCATGAGGAATATTAGGAGCATCTTTATCAGCTGGAGGGATCAGGAGTATCTTCAGGATTCTTGGAATAATCTTTTAGATAAGGTTTCCCCGTTCGAATAGCACTAACAAGTGCTTCTTCTTTATCTTTTGGCTCTGTGTCAGAGGTAGATCCGAGAGAAGTCATATGACATGTTTTAATCTTTCCAGACTTCTTAGACTTTTGAGAAGAAGGAGATTCAAAGTCTGCCACTAGATCAGGATGAATCCACATAATTTCTCCAGTCTTCAAAATGATTGGCATCAATCCTTCAGACTGTGGAGGAGGAATATTCACTATTTCAAGAGTTGTCTTGGAAATAGGAACGATCCCACTTTCAAGGAGTTGAGGAAAAAAATCTCCAAATTGCATAGAGACGACGTTGGAAGTGACGGTCTTCTCTTTTGGAGTAAGAGAGATAGCTCCAGACTTAATCATTTTTTGGATCTTTCTTTCAGTACATAACATGTACGAATTGTATGACCCAGCATTCTGTGGTATGGACAGTATTTGGGATGATCTGTCTTACCAGCTTCATCAGGTTTCTTGATTTCAGGTAATTGTATTTTATTACCTTTCAACAGACATTCAAAGATACCAAGGACATCGTCGTCGTCAAAAGAATATTCTTCTTTGGGGCGAGGTGTTCTTGATTGTTGAGTTGTAGAGGCAGGAGTTTGAACAGTTGATGCATCTTTGCTCTGAAGATTAACTTCAAGAGTTTCTTTTTCCTTGCGAGCATTATTTTTATTGTTAGCACCTTGACCTGTTTCTTTGGGAGTCATCTGCACTCCTAAGCCTTTGAAGGTTTCAGCACTAATTTCTGCAGCTTTCGCACTAACTATGAAAGAAGGCCAGTCTTGAAATTGGGTGGATCCTGTCCACATGCTGATGATTGGCAACAAGTTTGATTTGCATGTGTCAATGGTGACAGCATCAGGAGTTCCAAGAGGCATCTTCAGAGCTTCTCTTCGAAACCGTTCAATGTAATCCTCTGTAGTTTCATTATTTTTCTGCTTGATTCTAATAAGAGCAGACATAGTCATGTCATTGAGCCCTTCATAGAATCGTTCAAGAAACATCTGTTTGAAACCGGCAAATGAAGTAATGCACCCATCTGGGAGACTTCTATACCATTCATAAGCAGTTCCCTTGAGACATCCAATAAATACCGAGTAAGGAGGGCATCACTTGGTTGCAACTGGTCAGTCATCACTTCAAAGTGATTAATAAATTGACTTGGAGAAGTGGTTCCATCATAGAATAAGATAGTAGGAGGCTTGTATTTAGGAGGATACGATACTTGCTTCCATTCTATCGGATAAGGTTGCTTGATGCCTAACCTTTGTAAACTATCTTTCTGTTTGAATGCCTCGAATTGAGTTTTGAGATTCCTCCATTCATTAACAACTCCGGAGGTTTGTGGAGTTGTAGCTTGTAGAGAATAGTTGGGAGGGGGAACAGCATTGTAAGCACTACCCCCCAGCTCCAGAGAGACTAGAAACTGGTTGAACTTGCCCAGGAGTATTGGACTGGACTGCTGGAGGAACATGTACTGGACTTACACCAGTGTCAATTGGTGTAGCTTCTGGTACAGTCTGTTGATTTTTGCAGTTGGGCTGCCATGAGTTCGTACATTGACTTCATATTATCAGCCATAGACCTCATTTGCTGTTCCAAAGAAGCATTCTTTGTGTAATGCCCCGCTCCGCACGAGGCATTTGGTTGGCTTGTTGGATGGGATCAGAATGTTGGACCGTGACTTATGTTGGAGATCAGGAGAATTAAGACTGATGCAGTCTTTCTTAGCTGGCTAGATGGAATGGGTATTGGAATGTGGCTCGCTGGTGGAGCTACGCTTAGTGGAATTGGAGCAGAAAGACCGTTATATAAGGCAAGTGGAACTGTCCTCCTTCCTCCTTATTCCCGCATGCTTAATAAATGGAATAATGTGATGCTATGAATATGTCCCTAATGTCTCTTACCTTGAATGTTGAATAATTGTGATGCGATGCTTTAGTTGCTAATCAATAGAGATGCCTATGCTGGAAATCATTGAATGAATAACACATGAATTTTGGAACTGCTGAACGAATTACACTAGAACTGCTAATGTAACATGATGCCTGAGATTGAATTGATAATGTCCCTTATGCTTAAGATCGATGAAATGAATGAATCACTTGAATAATGAGATGCTGCATAAATAATACATGAGAAAAGAATTGAATATGCTATTGTCCCTATGAAATGAATAAAATGCTACAGGTCCCTTTGAAATGAATGAATACTGTTGTTCCTCCTTAGAAGGAACAAATGAGAAATGTTGCAATGAAGCAATGAATGAGAATTGATGAGGCTTGGGATCGTTGAGATCACCAAATGAAATGATGGTAATGTTGGGAATGAATAAGTCATTGAACATGACTTGAATGAGATAAATGATGATGCATTGTTGTCTTTACTTCAATATTTTACCATGCATTTTATGTTCACGATTGAGTTGGACACGCATTCGCATGGTCATAGGACAACTTATGCATAAGTGATGGGGATATGTTTTCTCGGACGGTACCCCGGGACGTTAGGGCGACCGATCCGGCCTAGGAGAAAACATTGGCGTGCCAGTAGGGGCACGGGTTTTGTGAGGCATCCTTTGGGGCTAGCTACCTTCTCTGGAGTCATCGCATTACCAATGAAGACCTATATGGCAATGTCCGTATGGTTAAACACCAGTGACCATGTAGTCAGGATGCATGCTAATGAATGTCTTATGCAGGCAGAGTAAGTATATCTGCTAACCTGTATTTGATGCAGGTATGAGGGAGTCGGCTATCGGTAAGAAATCACTTAAATGTGATAATTCAATATATGTGTTGGTTTAACTTGCATGCTTACATTCCAAATAAGTTTGATGATGCTGTAGGTAGCCTTTCAGTATGAGATCCTGCTTAACATGTTAAGTTCAGTATGCTAAGAAAGATGCCTTGCTAATCATTGCTCAAACACAACATACATGCTAAGTGATGCTTGAAGTGAGAACTGTCATAATGTTTAAGATGTTAATGTTAACGATGCCTCAATGATGCCTTTTCATGATAACACCTAGTATGCCTCAATGATGCCTTTGCATGATAACACCAAGAATGTTAAAAAGATATGTCCACATGAATGCTACAAAGAATATGTTTACATGCTTCACTCTGATTATTGCCCATGAACTGTAAACTGATGCTAGGCCCCAAGTAGAAAGACCATTCTAATAAATGCTTGCTTAAATGATCACTTTAAATGTTGGTTTATGCGAGTGGGTTGGATTCTACTCGCCAGTACATAGATGATGTGCTGACCCACGTTTTGTGGGCAGGTGCTCTTGCTTGGAATATTCTACACACGAAGATTGGCTTGATTGGTTCTGCGACATCGAAGATTTGTTGGGCATACAGAAGCTCTCCTTGTACAAGATGATGTTCTGTTTATAAAGGGCATAATGTATGGAACATTGTAATCAGTTGTACCAGTGAGATTGTGAGCCAAGTAGGTATATCGAGTTGTCATCCATTGTATCCAAATATCAAATGTAAGCTGTATAGCATTGTTCAGTTGATTCCAATGTAAAGAGAGATGTGCCGTAATCATTGTACTTCAATACAAGTCTTGTATCTTCTTCAACTATCAATAAAGAGAATAAAGTTCTATATATCTCTGTGTGGCTTTAAGTTACTCTTTTCTCCGCTGCTATAAAGAAGTGATGTACTTCTATTCAATGAGAAAGATTGTCCTCACTAAATTCAATTTATCTGCTTCTGCCGCTGCGATGTATTCCTATTTGAAGAATAATCGAGTATGTACCATCTTTGCCTTGTACAAGTGCAATACCAGACTTGTACGGCATCACGCCCAAGCGAGGACGATCGATTCCAAGAGATAAATATGTGAATAAATGACTCTATGAATCGGGGCGTGAAATTGGTATCAGAGCACGGCTTTACGTCCTTGGTCTCTTTTTTGATTCATTTCAAATCAAAGTTGCATCGATGATTCACTAAAGTTGCTTCCGCGATAACTCAACGTTGCTTCCGCGATTAAATCAAAGATTGCTTCCGCGATTATGCTATTGTTGTTCGGTAATCATCCTTATGTTATCTGTGCTTGAAAGTTCGTTGACCCTCTTGGCTGCTCACTGGATGTTCCATACAATAAGTCTATATACATTGTGATGCCCCTAAATGAATGATTGTTGTTGGTTTGGACACGAATAACCCAACAATGACTCGATGCCATAGTATGCTATATTGTGAATGCTGTTTGGAAATATGGGAATAAAGAAAGGTGGCTATGTATGCTACGACAAGATGAGAATTGCATGTGATGTTGGAAAAGAATTGTGAATGAAATAATTGATGGATGAGTTTGACAGAACTGGTGAATTGACTCATGTGTGTTGCTAAGTGCTTTAGAGACGCTAAGAATGTTGGCTTATACTATGGAGAACCCGAGATGTTGGCTAAGTGTTGTGATCATCATAGATCACGAATGTCTGGAATAGAATTGAGTGGTATTGTTTAAGAATGGCTTCATTTCTGAGTGGTATATTGCCTCTACCACCTCAGAACGAGATGTATGTTGACCCTTTCCATGGGATAGCAGTGAGACTATCTGTGAGTACTGGGTAGTGCCAAGACTTAGCTGGGAGTCATGTATTGTGGCTAGATGACTCGAGTGTCCCTTGACGGTGATGTTATGTTGGATAGCGAGATTGTCGAAAATTGTAATCGGTGGCATGGTTAGAAATTGTTTAGTCGAGTGCTGACTCAGACTAGTAAGACCGTTAGTATGCTATGAGTAAATGGATTTGGCTAGAGAATGTTGTGGCTTAGAATATCTGAATGTTGATTTCGATTGGTTGGATGCAAATTATTTGTGGCTAATACAATGTTGATTGCTAAGATGAAAGTTTTAGAAAAAGTTGTCGGTGACCAAAGGAATATTAGAGATTTGTGCCTTGACCCTAAGGTGTAATAGATGTTAACCCATCTAGATCACCAAAGGATATTCGTTGCTTATGCGCATATATGCTCAAGAATTGAATTGTACCAGAAAAGTGACAAGTAGCAATCCTGAATCCTTGTGTTGCATAGAGGATGGTTAATTGATACATGACTTGTCGGATTGAATGGAATGAACTACTCGACCCTTGAAAGTAGGAAATTTTAAGAATATCCGTATGAGATTCTGATGGCTGGAAAAGGAATAAGATTTAAGAATGCCCGTAAGATAGTTGATGTTTGAGAACGAATGGGATTGAGAAATTACAAACGTGTTGGATAATGTCGGTATAGGTGATTGTTGGTTGGGATATAGATTGTTGGCTGATGACTTAGTGGTGCAACCTTGCCATACAGATCGAATAGTATGATTCCATAAGTTATGATGAGACTATCGGAATCGATGACCCTTGAATAGTTAACCTTGGTTTATGGGTTCGTGTGAGTACAAAGGAATTGGAATAGAAATTAAATTATTGGAATTTACTTGATGGATTATTGGAATGATGAGAATCGTATGTCAGATTGGGAATTGACCGTAATGTTGATAGATCGATCTTAGTCGATTGTTGGGTAAGTCTAGAATGAGCCTCTGTGGAAATTATTTCCTTGAGGAAGATCCTGGATAGATAGACTTGACCCTAGCGACCAGTTGATGAATTACCAATTGCTGGCTTAGCCCAATTGGCGATTCATTATTCAGACTGACTTGATACCCATAGGTTTGGGTAGAGTTCCTTAGAACTGTCGGTTGCTTGTGGCCCTAAGAAGCAGAAACTAGTATAACCCTAGTAGCCGTCCACTCTAGGGGAGTCACCTGAATGATTAGGTATAGCCGTCGGTATAGCTAACCATTGAGACTGGACCGAATAATAGATGGCCGTTGGCGACCCATAGAATGACCTTGTGGCATTGAACGAGAGATGGTGATGAGTATGATCTAAGAATGATAAGTCGTAAGTATATTGTCACGCCCCAGAACCAGAATCCTGGAGAACGGGGGCGGACACAGCCAGCTATGTATAATGAAATGGCAACCATTCCGCTATACGGTCACGGCTGTCTAGATATGTGAGGGTTATCTACAATCCAACAGTCTCCTAAGGTCATAAAATAGCCTGTTGTCTCAATCTCAATCAACTAGAAATAGTTCACAAGATGTCAGAGCATCAAATACTTAAATATAAGGCGTCCCAAATATTACATATCAGATGATCATGAAGCTAGTCGTACAAAATGTAAGGACTAGCAAGAGTTCAGTCATACATGATCAACCCCCGGGGCTTGTCAATCATGTTACAGCCCGTAGGCAGACAATAAGTAAAGTGCAATACGAGCTAACACTTGCTCGTCGGCTAAACGCCTCAAAAGAATAATTCACAATATACAGTGGGAGAACAAAAAAGAAACCCACTCGATGCCCTGGTTACGCCTGTGGTCACCATCGGGCTGGAAAGCAGGGAGATCCTTCGGTACTGCTCCGGTATCTGGCCATACAAAACCAGCTGGGTCAGACCCCAGAAAGAGCAAGTGCCACAAAGGAGGCTTCACTTAAGGACTAAAACCAGCAAATCATTAGCAATCAACAAGCAAGTAAGTAAAGGAGGATCGGGAGTTGTGCAGTACCAATGCACTCGTCCCGATCATAGGAAGACAGTAAGTAAATCATCATTGACATAAGGTAAATTGGAGAACATGCTAAAAATAAAACTGGGCAATAAGTGAAGAGAAGACGAAGGTGCTATTCCGGGAGCCAGGTTACAATCCTTAAACCAAACAAGGACCGAGATTGTAACCCTTCGCCTGAACAGAACTTAATCTCTGATCATTTATTGCTAAAAGTGACAATCATGCAGGGGAAAGATATCATGATAAAAGTGACAATGAAAAGTACAATACGCAATGGTGACAATCTGGGGTGACAATCGTGTACAAGCACTATAGTGACAATCGTTCAGTCCTGTTGGTACAATCTGGCAATCAGTCACTTCTAGACAATGCTATACTGGACTAGACTTCATCCAATCAATCACGGCCAATCATTGCCTACGGCTTTCTACTAACTAACTAGGATTATCACAATCCTAGTTACTAGCAAGATGCAAGTGAGATTATCCCACAGCCACAAGCCCTGCAGCTAATCCAGGTTATCCAGGCATTTTTAGATTCATTAAGCCGTTATCAAGAATTATGTGCCCCACGCGACGGTGGGCTGGAAATGTGCCCTACTCGTCGGCAGGCTACAAGTCCAAACAATTGCGGCCGGGATAACGGGATCGCCTGTAGCCGTGTCAATCTCGTCATGACTAATGTGTTATTCTAGTAGTTAACCTGAATTTGCCTTTTTAATAGAAACTCCTGACCGTGGTACTCAGGAGTCCCATCCTAGACATGATGCAAGACTGGACAAGTAGATTAATCAAGCAAGCAAGAGGAACCACCCACGGTGTCAAGACAAGTCAAGTCAAGAGTGCGCCGCCACGGGCCACTATCAAGTGAAGTCGAGTCATGCCAAGTCAAGTCAAGTTATCAAGTCATGTCAAGTCGGGAGTGCGCCACCACGGGCCACTATCAAGTGATCAGGTTACAAGTTAATCAAGTTCAGTCACAAGTTACAAGATTCTATTTCAATTTACTGCCAAACCAAGAAGGATAACAAGAAACAAAATCCCAAGGTCCGTGCCAAGACGTGTTGGGCCTGGTCAAGTTGTGCATGTGAGCAATCAAATCTCAAAAGCTCCAATCATATCAAAATAAAACCAAGTTAAAAGCAGGCACCAAGGCACTAGGGGTGTAGGTGAACTAGGGTGTGCCAGGGAATAGGCACACTAGAGTGCGCCTAGGATCCAAGTGCACTGGAGTGCGCTTAGGTAACTACGCGCTAAAATGCGCCTAGCCAGAAAAGTAGGCGCAGTGCGCTAAACAGCGCCTAGCCAGAAAAGTAGGCACAGTCCGCTAAACAGCGCCTAGCCAGAAAAGTAGGCACAGTCCGCTAAACAGCGCCTAGCCAGAAAAGTAGGCACAGTCCGCGCCTAGCCAGAAAAGTAGGCGCAGTACGCTAAACAGCGCCTAGCCAGGAAAGTAGGCACAGTCCGCTAAACAGCGCCTAGCCAGAAAAGTAGGCACAGTCCGCGCCTAGCCAGAAAAGTAGGCGCAGTACGCTAAACAGCGCCTAGCCAGGAAAGTAGGCACAGTCCGCTAAACAGCGCCTAGCCAGAAAAGTAGGCACAGTCCGCGCCTAGCCAGAAAAGTAGGCGCGCCTGGGGGTCGTCTTCCTCCTCAAGCCGAGGAGAAGAACCCATGGGTTCCAAAACTTTGGAACACCATAAGTCGGCCATCCAAGCTCCAAATCCGGACTTCCAAGGCTCTAACTTGGGTAAAATTCAATTCTCTTCAACATGGAACAATTAAAACATGAAAAGGAACAAGTTTTATAGATCAAATCTACCAAAATCCAAAAATACTTCCAACTTAGATCTACAAAATTCCAAGCTCCAAATGGAGAAAACCCAAGTTCTAATGTTGCTCAAGATGAGCTAATAAAACTATTGGACAAATAAAATATAGCCCTCAAGTGATAGCAAGGTGCAACTTGCCTAGGTTGGTGGTGGAGAGGAAGAAGCTTGAGGAAGAAGATGAAGAAAAATAATGAGGAGAGAGAGAGGGAAGTTGATATATATAGTGGGGGTGGGGTTGGTTCTCCATGACAAACCAAAATAGACCAAGCCCAAAATAAACCAAGGTGAACCAAGTCAAGGCCAATAAACCCTCTCTCTAGCAATCTAAACCAAATGAACCATGAACTAAACCAAGCCTCACTAACCCAGAAATAAACCAGTAAACCATAAAACCATTTGAACTATCAATGCCAATAAAACAAGCCAATGCAAAATAAACCAAGATAATTAATCATGACTAAATAAAATATGGGTCCAAAACACGTATACGTACACTAGATACGTATCACGAATTTGGGACATCACATCCTACCCACCTTAAAAGAATTCCGTCCTCGGAATTTAATCAAGAGGCTAGAGATGTACGGGGAGCTATTCTATCACAGGCAATCTACCACTACCAATCAATCATACAATCATTCATGCAAGCAAGGATTCGAAGTGTAAGGCATAAGGAAGATATTACACCTTACGAGTCAAACCAGCCGGGATGACCTGATCAGATATCATCCTCATGCTCCCAAGTTTGACTCTCCCAAAGAGGGATGGCTCTAAGCAACACGGACTGAACTGATAGTCTTGCGCTTGAGGTCTCTCTCTTTGGTCAAACATGAACACGGGCCTCTCCTCATACGAATAGTCACGGTTATTGGTACCAACCTTTCGAATGATCTAGGACATGGCCCGAGCCCGGGATGTTCCGTCGCAATTGGGATACAAGAAATACGTCATGCATCCCGCATAATGACGGTAGAAAAGCAAGATGAGAGGACACATATACCTCTCGGACGATTCTGGACCTGAGCCTGGGCTAGGGCAAACTGCTGCGGGTTCTGTTGCTGGAAAGTCTGAGCCTGAGTCGGCAATGGCCTCGGGTACGGGAACTGCTGTTGCTGGTGAACTGGAGCTGGTACTGGTGCTGGTCCCCTAACCGAGGGACTAGATACTGTCGATGCTGAATCAACTCTGAATGGGCAGGACCCCACCCTATGGTCCGGTGCTCCACACAATAAACACAATCCCAACGCCTTGCGACACTCTACTACCACGTGTCCAGGCTTTCCACAATAAGTACAGCCCACGGCGGAAGACTGCGCTTGCTTTTGTTTCTGCTGAGGGTACGGGGGTTGAGTGCTGGTCCGTCGTAACTGAATCTGCTCGCCTCGGAGCTCCAATAGTCAAAGCCCTAGCTGCCGGGACTGGTGCCGAAGACTGGGTCACCCGGCCATGAGACCGCTTCCGTCCGCCGGTCCTGTCCACTATTCTCTGGGAGGTATACTCATGCCTCCTTGCTGCTCTCAATACCGCATCAAAAGTCTCATGCTCAAACTGCTCGACTGCCAACAAGATCTCCAAATGCAGTCCCTGCTGGAACCGCTGGGCCCTATCGTACTCGGTTGCCACCAAGGGGGAGCAAACCGACTAAGTCTAGAAAACTCCGATGCATAACTGTCAACTGTTCTGCCTCCTTGCTTCAAGTTGGCGAACCTCGTCTGTAGATCGTACCGAGCCACAGCATCAAAATACTTAGTCTGGAATCTCTCTCTGAATACGGCCCATGAAATAGGGGCCACTAATCCTTCGGCCTGCGCTGCCCACCAGCTGCGGGCAAGATCCAATAACTGTAGGCGCACAACGGCCACCTTCTCATCTTCCGGGGTCTTGGCTGCCTCTAGAATGACTTCAATATCCTGGAGCCATGCATCTGCAACGATCGCATCTCCACTACCGTCGAAGAATGGAGGGTTCAGACGCTTGAAACTGTTCGCTACACGGTTTCCTGGATGACCGCCTCTATTCAGAGCATCTTCCACTGCCTGGTGCAATGCATCACCTCGACGATCTTGGGAAGCTAACAATGTCCTGATGAGACCTACCAAGGTACCATCATCCGGCCCTGCAGACTGAACTGGCTGAACTGGATCCCCGGTAGGGATGACTCGGGAGGCTGCTCCTGAGTGCTGAACCTGATCTTCTGGTTGCTGCTGGTCCACGGGAGTCGCTCCGCCTTGCTGATCGGTAGGACCAGGAATAATGCCACTGAAGAAGACGACATGGGAACAATAAGGAGGGACCAGGACAGATCAACGAGTACAAGCATGTGATCAGGACAAGGATTTCAGGAATCAAGAGGATACGAGTGGAGATCAAGGACGAGTATTGATTGAGACATCTATTCGGTAAACCCTCACATTTCTTGATTGACAAGACCTGCATGGGCCACCACTTAAACCATGTCACGCCCCAGAACCAGAATCCTGGAGAACGGGGGCGGACACAGCCAGCTACGTATAATGAAATGGCAACCATTCCGCTATACGGTCACGGCTGTCTAGATATGTGAGGGTTATCTACAATCCAACAGTCTCCTAAGGTCATAAAATAGCCTGTTGTCTCAATCTCAATCAACTAGAAATAGTTCACAAGATGTCAGAGCATCAAATACTTAAATATAAGGCGTCCCAAATATTACATATCAGATGATCATGAAGCTAGTCGTACAAAATGTAAGGACTAGCAAGAGTTCAGTCATACATGATCAACCCCCGGGGCTTGTCAATCATGTTACAGCCCGTAGGCAGACAATAAGTAAAGTGCAATACGAGCTAACACTTGCTCGTCGGCTAAACGCCTCAAAAGAATAATTCACAATATACAGTGGGAGAACAAAAAAGAAACCCACTCGATGCCCTGGTTACGCCTGTGGTCACCATCGGGCTGGAAAGCAGGGAGATCCTTCGGTACTGCTCCGGTATCTGGCCATACAAAACCAGCTGGGTCAGACCCCAGAAAGAGCAAGTGCCACAAAGGAGGCTTCACTTAAGGACTAAAACCAGCAAATCATTAGCAATCAACAAGCAAGTAAGTAAAGGAGGATCGGGAGTTGTGCAGTACCAATGCACTCGTCCCGATCATAGGAAGACAGTAAGTAAATCATCATTGAAGGTAAATTGGAGAACATGCTAAATAAATAAAACTGGGCAATAAGTGAAGAGAAGACGAAGGTGCTATTCCGGGAGCCAGGTTACAATCCTTAAACCAAACAAGGACCGAGATTGTAACCCTTCGCCTGAACAGAACTTAATCTCTGATCATTTATTGCTAAAAGTGACAATCATGCAGGGGAAAGATATCATGATAAAAGTGACAATGAAAAGTACAATACGCAATGGTGACAATCTGGGGTGACAATCGTGTACAAGCACTATAGTGACAATCGTTCAGTCCTGTTGGTACAATCTGGCAATCAGTCACTTCTAGACAATGCTATACTGGACTAGACTTCATCCAATCAATCACGGCCAATCATTGCCTACGGCTTTCTACATTAACTAACTAGGGTTATCACAATCCTAGTTACTAGCAAGATGCAAGTGAGATTATCCCACAGCCACAAGCCCTGCAGCTAATCCAGGTTATCCAGGCATTTTTAGATTCATTAAGCCGTTATCAAGAATTATGTGCCCCACGCGACGGTGGGCTGGAAATGTGCCCTACTCGTCGGCAGGCTACAAGTCCAAACAATTGCGGCCGGGATAACGGGATCGCCTGTAGCCGTGTCAATCTCGTCATGACTAATGTGTTATTCTAGTAGTTAACCTGAATTCGCCTTTTTAATAGGAACTCCTGACCGTGGTACTCAGGAGTCCCATCCTAGACATGATGCAAGACTGGACAAGTAGATTAATCAAGCAAGCAAGAGGAACCACCCACGGTGTCAAGACAAGTCAAGTCAAGAGTGCGCCGCCACGGGCCACTATCAAGTGAAGTCGAGTCATGCCAAGTCAAGTCAAGTTATCAAGTCATGTCAAGTCGGGAGTGCGCCACCACGGGCCACTATCAAGTGATCAGGTTACAAGTTAATCAAGTTCAGTCACAAGTTACAAGATTCTATTTCAATTTACTGCCAAACCAAGAAGGATAACAAGAAACAAAATCCCAAGGTCCGTGCCAAGACGTGTTGGGCCTGGTCAAGTTGTGCATGTGAGCAATCAAATCTCAAAAGCTCCAATCATATCAAAATAAAACCAAGTTAAAAGCAGGCACCAAGGCACTAGGGGTGTAGGTGAACTAGGGTGTGCCAGGGAATAGGCACACTAGAGTGCGCCTAGGATCCAAGTGCACTGGAGTGCGCTTAGGTAACTACGCGCTAAAATGCGCCTAGCCAGAAAAGTAGGCGCAGTGCGCTAAACAGCGCCTAGCCAGAAAAGTAGGCACAGTCCGCTAAACAGCGCCTAGCCAGAAAAGTAGGCACAGTCCGCTAAACAGCGCCTAGCCAGAAAAGTAGGCACAGTCCGCGCCTAGCCAGAAAAGTAGGCGCAGTACGCTAAACAGCGCCTAGCCAGGAAAGTAGGCACAGTCCGCTAAACAGCGCCTAGCCAGAAAAGTAGGCACAGTCCGTGCCTAGCCAGAAAAGTAGGCGCAGTACGCTAAACAGCGCCTAGCCAGGAAAGTAGGCACAGTCCGCTAAACAGCGCCTAGCCAGAAAAGTAGGCACAGTCCGCGCCTAGCCAGAAAAGTAGGCGCGCCTGGGGTCGTCTTCCTCCTCAAGCCGAGGAGAAGAACCCATGGGTTCCAAAACTTTGGAACACCATAAGTCGGCCATCCAAGCTCCAAATCCGGACTTCCAAGGCTCTAACTTGGGTAAAATTCAATTCTCTTCAACATGGAACAATTAAAACATGAAAAGGAACAAGTTTTATAGATCAAATCTACCAAAATCCGAAAATACTTCCAACTTAGATCTACAAAATTCCAAGCTCCAAATGGAGAAAACCCAAGTTCTAATGTTGCTCAAGATGAGCTAATAAAACTATTGGACAAAAAAATATAGCCCTCAAGTGATAGCAAGGTGCAACTTGCCTAGGTTGGTGGTGGAGAGGAAGAAGCTTGAGGAAGAAGATGAAGAAAAATAATGAGGAGAGAGAGAGGGAAGTTGATATATAGTGGGGGTGGGGTTGGTTCTCCATGACAAACCAAAATAGACCAAGCCCAAAATAAACCAAGGTGAACCAAGTCAAGGCCAATAAACCCTCTCTCTAGCAATCTAAACCAAATGAACCATGAACTAAACCAAGCCTCACTAACCCAGAAATAAACCAGTAAACCATAAAACCATTTGAACTATCAATGCCAAAAAACAAGCCAATGCAAAATAAACCAAGATAATTAATCATGACTAAATAAAATATGGGTCCAAAACACGTATATGTACACTAGATACGTATCACGAATTTGGGACATCACATATATGCTCCAATATGAACCTTAGAGATGTTTGACCCTTGAGAATTATGTGTCGGCCTATAGCGGGAAATGGAATCGTGGGATGAGACTTGATTTGTATGTATCGAATAGTGAATTATTATATGAGATAGAATTGACTGCTCATGACGGAAATGTTGGATAAGTATCTATAGTCGGGTAGCTGGGTTAACCTTGACTGTTGCATAGAATTATACCCTGACTCGGATAATCGATAGCTGGTGATGTTGGATTGTATCTTTTAGAAAAGATGAATTGCCTCGGTGAAAAATGTTGTTGGATTTGGGAAGGAAAATGATTGTTGTTGTGAAACCTTGATATGATTGGCTCTAAGTTAGACCCTTGATCGAATGTTAGAAATGTTATGCTTGGATGGAGATTGTCCCTGATGTTAAGTGGTGGCCTGGAAAATAGTGATTGTGGCAGAGTGAATAAAGTGATAAGTCAATTGAAAGGATACTAAGTCTGATTGGAAAAGAGAGTTATATCGTGGCTGATCGAATTATACTATCATGGAAGTTGGTTGAAGTACATATGTTTTGGGGATGCCTAAAATATGTGTATGGATACAGCCGAAGTGATAGGTTGCGACTGAGATAATATTGTTGGAAGAATTTATCGCACTAGCGCAGACTTTGGCTGAAATGCATATATTTTGGGGACGCCTGAAATATGTGTATGGATCCAAATGAAGTGATGTGTTGCGACCAAGATAGAATGCAAGAAAAATGTTGGTGAATCAAATAAGAAGTTGCAAGTATTTGGAAAAAGAGATAGATGGATTGAATCGTTGATTGATTAAAGTGATACTGTTGGACAGCTATTTTGAAATGACCGAGTGGGCTGAAATGAATATTGAATTGAAGCTGAATGAGTAACTCATTGTGATTAAGTGAATCTAGTAGATGAGTTGTTTTCTTAAGTTTCGAGGACGAAACTTTTTCTGAGTGGTAATTATGTAATGCCCCGCTCCGCACGAGGCATTTGGTTGGCTTGTTGGATGGGATCAGAATGTTGGACCGTGACTTATGTTGGAGATCAGGAGAATTAAGACTGATGCAGTCTTTCTTAGCTGGCTAGATGGAATGGGTATTGGAATGTGGCTCGCTGGTGGAGCTACGCTTAGTGGGATTGGAGCAGGAAGACCGTTATATAAGGCAAGTGGAACTGTCCTCCTTCCTCCTTATTCCCGCATGCTTAATAAATGGAATAATGTGATGCTATGAATATGTCCCTAATGTCTCTTACCTTGAATGTTGAATAATTGTGATGCGATGCTTTAGTTGCTAATCAATAGAGATGCCTATGCTGAAAATTATTGAATGAAACACATGAATTTTGGAACTGCTGAACGAATTACACTAGAACTGCTAATGTAACATGATGCCTGAGATTGAATTGATAATGTCCCTTATGCTTAAGATCGATGAAATGAATGAATCACTTGAATAATGAGATGCTGCATAAATAATACATGAGAAAAGAATTGAATATGCTATTGTCCCTATGAAATGAATAAAATGCTACAGGTCCCTTTGAAATGAATGAATACTGTTGTTCCTCCTTAGAAGGAACAAATGAGAAATGTTGCAATGAAGCAATGAATGAGAATTGATGAGGCTTGGGATCGTTGAGATCACCAAATGAAATGATGGTAATGTTGGGAATGAATAAGTCATTGAACATGACTTGAATGAGATAAATGATGATGCATTGTGTCTTTACTTCAATATTTTACCATGTATTTTATGTTCACGATTGAGTTGGACACGCATTCGCATGGTCATAGGACAACTTATGCATAAGTGATGGGGATAGTTTTCTCGGACGGTACCCCGGGACGTTAGGGCGACCGATCCGGCCTAGGAGAAAACATTGGCGTGCCAGTAGGGGCACGGGTTTTGTGAGGCATCCTTTGGGGCTAGCTACCTTCTCTGGAGTCATCGCATTACCAATGAAGACCTATATGGCAATGTCCGTATGGTTAAACACCAGTGACCATGTAGTCAGGATGCATGCTAATGAATGTCTTATGCAGGCAGAGTAAGTATATCTGCTAACCTGTATTTGATGCAGGTATGAGGGAGTCGGCTATCGGTAAGAAATCACTTAAATGTGATAATTCAATATATGTGTTGGTTTAACTTGCATGCTTACATTAAATAAGTTTGATGATGCTGTAGGTAGCCTTTCAGTATGAGATCCTGCTTAACATGTTAAGTTCAGTATGCTAAGAAAGATGCCTTGCTAATCATTGCTCAAACACAACATACATGCTAAGTGATGCTTGAAGTGAGAACTGTCATAATGTTTAAGATGTTAATGTTAACGATGCCTCAATGATGCCTTTTCATGATAACACCTAGTATGCCTCAATGATGCCTTTGCATGATAACACCAAGAATGTTAAAAAGATATGTCCACATGAATGCTACAAAGAATATGTTTACATGCTTCACTCTGATTATTGTCCATGAACTGTAAACTGATGCTAGGCCCCAAGTAGAAAGACCATTCTAATAAATGCTTGCTTAAATGATCACTTTAAATGTTGGTTTATGCGAGTGGGTTGGATTCTACTCGCCAGTACATAGATGATGTGCTGACCCACGTTTTGTGGGCAGGTGCTCTTGCTTGAAATATTCTACACACGAAGATTGGCTTGATTGGTTCCGCGACATCGAAGATTTGTTGGGCATACAGAAGCTCTCCTTGTACAAGATGATGTCTTTGTTTATAAAGGGCATAATGTATGGAACATTGTAATCAGTTGTACCAGTGAGATTGTGAGCCAAGTAGGTATATCGAGTTGTCATCCATTGTATCTAAATATCAAATGTAAGCTGTATAGCATTGTTCAGTTGATTCCAATGTAAAGAGAGATGTGCCATAATCATTGTACTTCAATACAAGTCTTGTACTCTTCTTCAACTATCAATAAAGAGAATAAAGTTCTATATATCTCTGTGTGGCTTTAAGTTACTCTTTTTCTCGCTGCTATAAAGAAGTGATGTACTTCTATTCAATGAGAAAGATTGTCCTCACTAAATTCAATTTATCTGCTTCTGCCGCTGCGATGTGTTCCTATTTGAAGAATAATCGAGTATGTACCATCTTTGCCTTGTACAAGTGCAATACCAGACTTGTACGGCATCACGCCCAAGCGAGGACGATCGATTCCAAGAGATAAAATATGTGAATAAATGACTCTATGAATCGGGGCGTGACACTTTGTTCTTGAGGAGTCATGGAAGATGAAGGTTCGTCAGTATTCCCATCAAGCATATATGTTATGACTGTACGAGGGATTATTGATGAACTTGTGGATATTGTATGCTCTGAATCACTGCTTCGTGCATCAAAGTCAGTTAGAGGAGAACTACCCCCAGTAGGAAGAGGTGGGAAATTAGATTCTCCCAGAAATTTAGAATCATCTACAGAGATCAAGTTTCTTTGACTAGAAGCTAAGACTCTTGCTCTGGTGTTTCTATATACTCCATCTGGACTATCATTTCTACCCCCAGTATCCCGAGAGGTCATGTTGACAGAAGCAAACAAAGGCTCATCTTCATCAGGCATAGGTTCACACTGAATCCGATTAAAGACAGATTGTCGTTTAGTTTGACATCTGCATTGCATTGTAATTCTTGGCTGGAAGTCACATTCATGATCACCATGATTTTGAACCATTGATTGACATCTGCACTGAATTATGACTCTTGGATAGAAGTCACATTCAGCATGATCTTTTGTCATAGAATTATTCCTTCTCTTCTGTTGAAGATGTTCTCGTAAATCTGTTTGTGAAGATTGAGGAGTATATTTCCTGTTCTTGGGTCTTGATGGCTCTTGATTATACAGAGAGTGATTAATATGAGCCACATAGTTTCTTGCATACTCTGCATCTGGATCTCTTATCCTTGTTTCCAACTGGTATAGTTTCTTAACGCCAGAAACGTGTTCATTTTGTTCTTAGATCAGTGAAAGGTGACACATTGGTTTTAGAAACATGGAGTTTTCCTTCCATTGATCTAGATATTTGCAGAGAAGGAAGAGCTGAACCATCCCTTTGATTAGGAGTTGGTAACAGACCTCTTTTATGGACAAATTCTGTGCCCAATTTGAAGAAGTCATAGAAGAAGACATTAAGGAATGTTTCTTCTTAGACTCATTCAAGTTTTGAGACATAGAATGTCCAGAAGGAAGAGTAGTCAAAAGACCATCTCCTTTCCTTTGACTAACAAAAGTGTCAGTCAAAGCTGTTCCTGAAGTAAAAACTACAGGAGCAGAAGAACAACTAAAAGTTATTCCTTTTCGAAGGGACTTTGTGTGGAAGACCACCCCCAGTTCTAGGAGAACTTGGTAAAGAAGAAGAGATAGCTAAAGAGCCATTCTTCTTGGATGAAATACACGCTGAAACAGACTTGGTTAAAGAACCAGAGCTGTTAGCGTGACTTTTGAATTTAGAATTATACGCTGAAACAGATTTGGCTAAGGAGCCAGTACTGTCAGCGTGACTGTTGAATGTGGGATTACACACTGGAATAGATTTGGCTAAGGACAGTATATCAGCGTGATTTTAGAGTTGAATTTGCACGCTGGAACAGATTTGGCTAAGGAGCCAGTACTGTCAGCGTGATTTTTGGGATTGAATTTGCACACTAGAACAGATTTGGCTAAAGAGCCAGTACTGTCAGCGTGACTTTTGATTTTAGAATTACACGCTGGAACATTTGACTAAGGAGCCAGTACTGTCAACGTGATTTTTGGTTTTAGAGAGACACGCTGGAACAGATTTGGCTAAGGAGCCAGTACTGTCACCGTGACTTTTGGGTGTGAGATTGCACACTGGAACAGACTTGGTTACAGAACCAGTGCTGTCAGCATGACTTTTGAATGCTGTCATCTTCGAGCGCACAAGAGTGTGCGTGCTTGCAGTAGAGTTCTTGCCAGTGTTAGGAGTAGACACTATGGCAGAGACTTCACCATTGACTACCAACTGATCCTTAGGGACATAGACTGAGTGTCCCTTCGATTTGGCAGTGGTAATGGAGGCTGGAGTGGGCTTGCCACCCTTAGCCCGCTGCATTTCTTCATAGGCGAGTTGATCGAGTTTGATCGTCATCACCTTCTTCGTCGAGCCGATTGACGAAGTATCGCATTGAGTTGTTGCCATCTCAGAAGAGGAGATGGTTTTCCCAGCAGAGTCGCCAATTTGTTTTCCATAAAGAAATTCTCTTTATTAGTTGTGTTTCTGGGAAAATTACAACTGTGGAAATCCGATCTAGAAGACGATCGCTTTATCCCTTGGACTATGCGAAGAAGAAAAGCTCTCAAAATTTTGACAGTAGATATCAGTGTATCTGTACAATAAATGAGAAAAAGAACTCTATTTATAGAGTCGAAAATAAAACTGAAAAGATAACTGTCTTCACAGCCTGTGCTTAGTTGAAAATCACGCAGGATTTAACATACGCAAGGTTGTGAGCAGTTACTGGACGTGGCCTGTAACTGTTGGACACATGGCGATCATGCATGAGTCGTATGCAAGTTACAGGACACGCAGGCGAGAGATCAGTGGCATGGCTGCCACGTACTCCAATTTGGTGAAATCTACGCAGACTTGTTGAAGACGAAATCCACGCAAACTCGGTGTAGAAAGCTTCAAAATCCACGCAAACTTGGGGCAAGAAGCTTCAGGATCCACGCATACTCGAGGCAAAAAGCTTTAAAATCCACGCAGACTTGAGGAAGAAAACTTCCGAATCCACGCAAACTTGAGGTGAAGAACTCAAAGATACACGCAGACTTGAGATAGGACTGCCAGCTGTCTTGATTTGGCGTGTCTTGACTGACACAAAATCTCTGACAGTGATTGCTTTGTCAGTCGCATTAAATGACAAGAAACCCTTTTTGGTACGCCAACTCGATGAAGGCTGAGTCTTGCTGAAGAAGATTTCGAAAGTCACGCAATAGACGGCGGTGATCTCTCGAGTTCTGTGCATACGTGGCACACGAAGAGACATTCTTCGACTGTCGTGCTGTCAGTCATAATGACTCTCTGACAAATGATGAGCTGTCTCCCAGCGTGATTTGTAAAATATTATCTGGATCAACTGAGCGTGACTTTTGACTCTGTCTTGATCAACTCAGCGTGACTGTCATTTTTAAAGGTCTACAGGCGGTTCATAAGGTTATCCGAAACAACAGCATATATAAGAGTACGCAGAGAAATTGAACACATTGATATAGAAAAGGAAACTTGCATTTTCATTGATAATAAGTTAGGTTACAAACTCGATTACAAAAGAGGCCTCTCGGACTTACAACCGACATCGATGAGATAGTCATTCCATACATTTACATCCCTTTTTACAAACATCAAAACGACTCTCTAAGACCTGGGATCGGCAAGAGTTTGTGACTCATGATGCAGTTGGGTTGGAGTCTTCAAAATGTTGTAGAGTTAGCCTTCGCGCTATCAAGACTTCATAAGAAAGGAGCGTCGCCTTTAGTTCCTTGGCACGCTATCCTGGTTCCGAGTACCTGTTGAGAGCGAGGGTCAGCACTTTACACTTTGTGCTGGTGCGTGGCAATTTAAATCCCGTGCTCTCATTTGTTGAAGAATTTAAGTGAGCATGCATGTAAATATTTAGTGAAGTTTCTAGCCATCTTACTCAATTCAAACTTATATTGAAGGCACAACCGTATAACGACGATAGATCTTACCCCCGACAGAGCGCGCCGTTGTAGCGTAACTTACCATGTTCTTCCCTGTCATGTTGATAATACGAAAACATAATAGAGTGCATTCGTGAAGGTCACTGGCATGACAAGCTATCCTGGACATATAGCTTGGTAGACAGTGGTCCTTCAGCGCCGGTAGTGAGCCCCGTTGAAAGCCACTGCCTACCGTGGCATGCATCCGACATAGCTATCCGTATTTTTTCCTAGGTCAGAACGGTCCCGTGGCCTCGGGATACCGTCCGAAGAAACAATCACCCTTGTCGACAAGTTGTTAATGACCGTGCTAAGCTAATTCATAATTTCAAGGCACATCTTTATGTATTGTTGCGACATTCATTTAATCGATTCGTCTTTCCTTAGCACGGTTCTATATGATACGGTAAATTGCAAGCACGATAAGGTTATATGACAAACATTTGTATAGTTTGTGTTCGTGGGACATCGTGTGACCGTTCGTCGGAATATCATTCATGTCGTTTCATTACATTTAGCATAGCACATGTCTCGTATAGAAAATGTTTTAGAGAAGAGGGTCGAGGGAAGAAGGGTCAGCCACTCACCTTAGTATTTACTTAAGGCGAGAAACTGGTTGGCCGCGCTAGACGTTGCCTACGCGATCACCTGAAATCGCACAAGCAACCGATTAGAACACTATGTTATTCAAGAAAATTCGATACGAATACGAAGTTCGAAACGTAAGCCATGAAAACCATCGATAGCATTCACGAAAACGCATTCAGAAAACAAAGCCAAAACCAACGCAAGCGGCGTGAAAAGCAGAGCAACGGGAGGTCTCTCCCGACTCAGTCGCAGAGTCAATCCTCGAGGCGCAACCCGCTGAATATGGGACTTGGTTCCGAAGAAGCCATTCCATAACGGGGAATGGATCTTAATTCAACCGTTCCCGTTCGATCGATTCGATCGATCCCGACCTATCAGTCCCAACCGAGTCGATAGCGACAGTGTTCCTTTCTTGCGCACCCCGTGGATGGAGAACGGGGCACGATGTAGGGACGGGGCACTACACGGATCGAAACTAGGTCCCGCAGCATCGAAAACCATGTTCGTCCACCCTTGGTCGTAATCAGCATGCTCGTGGACATCTACATAAGGCTCCACATAAGGCTCCGGCTCGGATGCTAAAGGCACAAGTTCTCCGTGTGCGGTCCACTGATAATAATTTGGCATGAAATCTCTCGAATACAAATAATATGTCACATCCACTTCCGAATGATATTTCAAGTTGCGATATCTCACACATGGACACTTAATTTTTGTACGGTCCATGTACTGAGGGAACACCTTGGCAAACTGTAGGAACTGTTGCACACCCTGTATAAATTCATCCCGCACACCGCACATGTCATCAGGATGACGATTGTACATCCACAAACGGTTCCGCAAATAGTAATTCATATCTATATTAAGATAATTCTGTAAAGATTGACACTCAATGTATAATTCATATATGTTTTGTAATTCGAGAAAAGAAACAAGTGTGAGAACGGATGGCTCAGAACACATTTTCGAAAAAGAACTCTTGTAAGCTCTTTGTTCACAAAACAAGCTATAATTAAATAATACAGAACAAGTATCGAGTTCGTAACTCAAGTATAGAGCTTACAAGAGTTATAAACTCGATACTTGTTCTGTATTCATTATATCTTGCTTTGTGAACAAATAGGTTACAAGAGTAGAACATCCAAAACACAACTTTACTTGTTACAGCTTTGATCCCCTCCTTTTCGTACATCATTTCATGTCGGTCTGCACTTTCTGCAGTAACGACCACAAGTTTTATGTTCTTCAACGATATATTTCACATGCTTAATTGCCAAATGTGGGGGCAAATAGCTCAGAACACAATCCAAAATTCATTCTAGCATACATTAGTTTGAATCATCTATGTTCTGTACATATGGTGTAGTATATGTTCTTATCGAATCTCGTATCTGAAGGATGTAACAGAATCAAGATGAAGCCACATAATGTAATACTAAGACATCATCTACTACTAAAAGATATAGTGATAGGTTGTCGTATCATCATTGTCGAAGGATAGGGGTCGGAGGACAGTCAATTTTATCTACGGCTACATAGTTTCTGCCTCGCCGGTCAAATGGCTGCAGGGACTATGTCCTGATCACCATGTCGTACCGTAGATTAATGCAAATTCTTTATAGCAAATGTCGTACATAGATTTCTGCATCGCCAGTCGAATGGCTGCAGGGACAGTAGATTAAGAAGGGATCCACATAGCAGTTATGTGTTAGAGGAGATAGGGGCTCGGGTTGGGAAGCCAATGACAGCAGTTAACTGATAGTAGTAGAGGATGCTCGTGCAATGTGGGAAGTTGTGAAGGGATATAGTGGACTGTTTAAGTATCTACAGATAACTGTAGGTAAGATAGGGGTCAGGCTGTAGCAATTAGTTAGGAATAATGTGAAATAGTTGAGAGGTTATGGTATCAGTCATAGGAGATCATGTATTAGTACATATAGGATACATGTATCAGTTGTGTTGGGGATACTAGTATCAGTAGATAGGTTTATACTCATGGCCTGTAGCTTGGGGTTCAAACCCTATATAGTTGTCTTGGCTTAGTTGTAGCTAGGTTCAAGATTTGAACCGAAACCCAAAATCGAACCCGAAACAGAATAAATAATTTTAGTATTTTCACCAATCCAATTTTTTTTCCCAAACTAAAATGAATCTCTTATCCGATTTAATTCGGTTCTCGGTCAAAAACTGAATAATACTAGCCCCCTAATAGTGATAAGTCAATATTACTCACTTGCTTGAATATATATGATGGGCATACAATTGCTCACTGATACTTCCCTCTCCTCTAGATCAAACTGTAAAGAGCGACGGGTCAAATATTTGCTCCCATCTAAAGAAGAAAATTTGAAGAAAAGGCTTAGGTCAGACATGCTTTCATATTTTTGCTTCAGTTTACATTATCATACATTGATTATGATAAACACTTACCCCACAAATAGACGCGAGTACAAAATGACAATAAATAGATAAATATGGAAATACATAAACGATCACACCGCATTGTTATATGTAGTAATTATTCAAACATCCAGATAACATGCAAAAACAAATAGAGTTTTATACATTACAAAGGGTTTTATACAAAAACAAATAGAGTTTGTACAAAAAATAAATCCCTCCAGATAACATGCAAAACTGAAGCATCCACACAGTGAGATTAAAAGTGTAATTCTAATATCGGAAAAGCTATCTCAATATGCTCAGATTTGGGGGAGATGAAATGCAGCAAGCTTGTTTGCATGTTACAAGAGCCATTAGAGGAGGTGGGGAGTTCCACTCCCTATGTGCAGAGGGCTTAGCCCCACTGTAGGAGGATTTGGGGGTGGCCTTGCATAGGCTTGGCCTTGGCCACTTGAAAGCAGGGGAATGATCGAAAATTGCTGTGTCGAGTTCATGTCTGCGTCGTACGTGAGAGAGAGAGAGAGAGAGAGGGAGAGAGGGGGGGCTACCCGAGGAGAAGGGAGGAGTCGGAGGAGGCCGGAGGAGGGTGCGAGCGTCGGAGGAGGGAGAGCGGGAAAATTGAGGGTAAGAAAAAATTTGGGGAATGAATCGAAAAGAAAACCCTCCTGCCCTATATGAAACATTTAGCGACGTCGCTTGCAACGTCGCTGATTAGTAATATACGGCGACGTTCTATAACAGTCGTCGCTACACGTCGCTATATTTAAATAATTAGCGACGTCTAGCGACGAGATTGCGACGCATATTTCCATTTAATAAATAAATGTCGCTATTCGTCGCTATTTGTCGCCAACAGCGACGAATAGCGACGGCACATTTCCACGTCGCTAAATGTCCAAAAATTAGCGACGTCCGTTCATGGAGTCGCTAAATTCGTCGCAAATTTGCCATATTTTGGTAGTGAACTCTTTGGGAGAAGGAGATGTGGCCGAGATATTTGTCAAGAGTATTCATAATTTTTACCTCAAGAACGTTCAGGAAGATTTGTCTCATGTAAATATCCAACTTGCGCGAGAAGAAAATGGAGGATTTTTTTGAAATTTTATCTTTTGTTTTGACCATAGTTCAAAGAGTTTAGGATGCCTTTGATCTGGAGAATATTATAAATTGAACAATGCCCAACAACAAATCATCGACAGAAAGAAGAAAGTATTGGAAATTTGCCTTCTATTCACTTACACCAGTGAACAAGCTAATCCTCTCCATGTGTAATGTGTTTCGGAAGTAACTCTCCACACATAGGGGTGAGCAACGGTTCGGTTCGGTTCAAATCGAACCGTATATATGAAAACCGAAATAACCGTAAACCGTACTTCTCAAAACCGAAAACCGAACCGTTTTTATAAAAATCGAACAAAACCGAACCGAATTAATTCGGTTCGGTTTTCGGTCGGTTCGGTTTCGTGGACCAATGTACCGGACCTTCAAATTTTTAGCAAAATATGCCTATTTAAATAACAATTTATTTTAAAAATATGGTATTATTGTATTAATGAATTATATATTACATAGTGTGAAAAATATCAGTATATATATAGATTGATGGTAGAGAGAGAGAGAGAGTGCTCAAAAAAGTACCGACAGAGAATAAGAGGAGAATGTCCTCGGCTAAGGGTTAGAAAATATTAGTATATGTAGATTGAGGATAGTTTGATAAATTATTAAATCTAAATCGGTTTTCGGTTCGGTTCGGTTATCCGGATTAAGAACCGAAAACCGAACCGTTATTTTAAAATTTTAAATTTTCAAACCGATAACCGAACTGATAACCGAAAAGCCGAACCATTTGTCATATTTCGGTTCGGTTCGGTTCGATTTTCGGTTTTCAACCGTTATATGCTCACCCCTACACACATTATGAATATGTATGGAAACAACGGACAACCTTAACGGATACCAAGACTTGGATAAAATGATTCAGTTGGTGAACCATTGACAAGAATGACAAAGAATACAGAAGTAACACATTGCATGATTAAATCATGGAATTTTGCTCTTGAATTTTTTATATATACACTTGATGGGTTCCATTCGGCAATTTATTTTAAATCACGAGTTACTGTGTTGTTCTAGCATTACTAATTAACCCATATATATGGTAGTCGTCGGATTTGGATCTCTCTCAACGGAGAAGGTTCATCAACCAAGATATTGTTATCAATTATACTATTTGGCTTCCAAAATATTTGAGTGATGTCATCTTCCATTATGTAGCATCGGACATGACAGTTGACATAACAACCGACATGGCAAATTTTAACCCAAAAAATTAATTATCTAATTTTTTATATTAATGTTAATATCAATTTTAATGTTAATATTAATATTAATGTTAATTTTAATTTTAATTTTAATTTTAATTTTAATTTTAATTTTAATTTTAATGTTAAATTTTGTTATGTCAGCTGTCATGTCAGCAACTATGTCATATGCCACATAATGGAAGATGGTATCACCCAAATTTTTTGGGAGCCAAATAGCATTTTTGTATTGTTATACTCATTGAGTACCTACTGCAATACCCAATATCATGGCTAAGTTACTGCATAAAATAAAATTTACAAAATACAAGACGCGTGCAAAAATAATAAGTGGAAATCATGAACGGTAAAAAGCAAATATATAACGATTTCGGCTAAATAATGTTACGTACAAGACTTTACAAGATTACAACAACTTTGTAAAATATTACATCTAAGAAGATCTAAGAAATCCAATATCTCTCTTCTTCACCCTAGCTAAATTTATTTTCCTCACAATCAATTGGTGGCTACGCAACACCTCTTTCTAAACACAATAATTATTTTTATATAATATGTCATATCTATGTATATGGAATCCAAATTCTAAGTAGACATACTGTTTAGAAAGAAAAAAAAAACAATATAGGTACGTAGGATTATGAATTTAGAGGTTGTTTGGTTCGACGAAGTAGAAAAATCCAAAAATTGACATTTTGGATAAGTATTGCGGTGAAGTGGAGCGAAGTAGAAAATTCTTCGTTTTGGTACTGTGAAAATGTGGAGGTTAAAAGTAAAAAATATTAAAGTTTGGTATTTGGATGGTTGTTGAAATGGGTAAAAAAGTGTAAATTTTGTAGCTATTAGGATTTGGAAAGTGTTAAAACAGAGATGCAGGAAGAAATCCAACCAAACGCACGAATTAGAATGAAGATTTTTCACTTCCGTACTCCACTTCGAAAAAAGAAAACTCCGATTTGGGGCAGACAAGATTTACTGTTCATGTCACTTCACAATAAATTTTGTCTGCATTCCTTCCAACTAAACACGTGAAGTTGTCCCATATCCAAATTTCGACAACTTTACATCCCCAAATTCACGAACCAAACAGTCCCTCACTAAAACTATATTATTAATAATATTATTAAATTAAATATGTGACTATATACTTTTCTTATGAAAAATGGACCCTTATGTACAAATTTGAACCGATCTACTGCTCGCTTTGGACGTGACCCATTTTTGAAGTCCCAATCCACGACCCAAAATTTTATCAGCCCTTATCCGATGGGCCGGACCCAATAGTCCTGTAAATCCAAAACTAGAGTTTATTATTATTTGATTAAATTCTATGGGGCTGCAATGGGCTGTAATATGGGTATCGGACAATGTAACAGTGGCTACAGATATTGGTTAGTCCATTAAATCATTGCATTTTCTTTGAACTTTTTTTTTTTGAGATTCCCGGCATTACGCTCCGGACTTTATACACGTTACATTACATGTTTTTTGGATCCACTGTCTAAAATTTTATCATTTTTATAAATGGAAGGAATAATATGTCCTATGTGACTCAATCTACTGATCTTCCACCACATAGTCAGAATTTTATGTTTTTGTCCGATAACCACAAATGTCACTCGAGTTTGACAAATCATTGCAATTTATTTATCCTACTTCCACTGCATTACATTTTGTACCAATCAATAGTAAAAATATACTTATTGCTTTTTAATATATTTTATCTAGTTGTTAATTCATTACGCTATTATAAATAGAAGCTACGGAGAACCATATTATATCTCCATCTCTCTCAAATATATCTTAGTTAAGAAATTGACTACAAGAAAAGTGTAAATTTTGTAGCTGTTAGGATCGGAAAAGTGTTACAGTAGAGAGGCAGTGAAAAATCCAACCAAACACGTGAAGTAGGAATGTAGATTTTTCACTTCCGCACTCCACTTTGGAAAAAGATCCGATTTGTGGCAGACAAAATTTACTGTTCATGTCACTTCACAGTAAATCTTGTCTGCATTCCCTTCAACTAAACACGAGAAGTGGTCCCATATCCAAATTTGGACAACTTTACATCCCCAAATTCACGAACCAAACAGTCTCTTACTAAAATTATATTATTATTAATATTATTAAATATGAGACTCTATACTTTTCTTAAGAAAAAATGGACCCTTATGTACAAATTTGCACCGATCTACTGCTCGCTTTGAACGTGACCGATTTTTTAAATCCGAATCCACAACCCAAAATTTTATCAGCCCTATCCGATGGGCCGGACCCAATAGTCCTGTAACTCCAAAAGTAAAGTTTATTATTATTGGATTAAATTATATGGGGCTGCAATGGGCTGTTATATGGGTGTTGGACAATGTAACAATGGCTACAGATATTGGTTGGTCCATTAAATCATTGCATTATTTTTATTTTTAATTTTAATTTTTTTTTTTTGAGATTTTCGGCATTACGCATGCGACTTTGTGCACGTTGCATTACATGTCTTTTGGGCCAAATGTTTCCAACTTCTACCATTTTTATAAATAAAAGTAATAATATGTCCTATGTGGCTCGATTTACTGACCTTCCGTCACTCAGCCAAGATCTTATGTTTCCGGTATCTACTATGGTCACTCGAGTTCGGCAAATCATTGCAATTTATTCTCCTACTTCCACTACATTATATTTAATCTATGTTGCAATTAGTTAAAACTAACTATTGGATGTTTGTACCAACCAATAGTAAAAATATACTTATTCTTTTGTAATATATTTTACCTAGTTAAGTCATTACACTATTATAAACAGAAGTCTACGAAAAACCATATTTATCTCTCCATCTCTCTCAAATATATCTTAGTTAAGAAATTGACTACAAGAATATCTTTTTTTTTCTTTCCTTTTTCTTGAAATTTGTTTTTATAAGTTAATCATTCTTCTAACTTGTTTTACTAATTTTTGTTTCACCGATTGTGTGTGGAATACAAAAATTGAAAATGTACTGGTAGCTTGCATTGCCTTCAAATAGCCTCTAGGCTGTGTTTGATTGGACTTTTTTTTCATGGAAAATATTTTCATAATAAAATTTCCACCAATTGTAGTGTTTGATAGATTATAATTTCCATGAAATTATTTTCCAAAAAATTAACATTTTTCATATTTTCTTCTAAAATGGTGGAAAATGAAACTTGTCCAACCCATAGAAAAATATTATTTTCCATGGAAAATAACTATTTCCGTGGAAAATGATGACAATCAAACACCAAACTAAATTTTCCATAAATTTTTTTTAAAATTATATAAAATTTTTTTCCTAGGAAAATAATTCAATGGAATTAATTTCTTTTTCACATATTTTCCACCTTGCAATCAATACTTGTTTAACTAAAAAAATTTTGTCCTCGTGTTTTTCGTTTTGCTGGTGTTTCTTATTGTTGCTGCTTCTTCCTACTGTTGGTGCTTCTTTCTGCAGCTTTATGCTACTGCTACTGCTGCTTTTTGGGTCAACCACCAACAACATAACCTCTCCTCCATCCTTTTACTTACAATTTATTATTATTATTATTATTATTCCTCTCTTATTTTTCTTCCGCATCAAACCCTATAATTAGAATAAATGATAAAATATGTAGAAAACAAATAGATTAGAAAGAAATTGGAAATAAATTGGTAGAAAGAAAATAGAGTAGGAAAGAAATTGGGAACAAAAATGAAAGAGAAGCATCACTGATTTTTTTTGGAAAATAAATTATAGGAAAGAGTTAAAATAATCATTTATAAGTAACCAATGGTAATTGGTCCAAAAAATGAAAGAGAAGGGTTAGGCATCACTGATTTCTTTGTTTGGGACGGAAAAAGAAGAAGTAAAAGTTGAACATTTGAATAGTTGGGAGTATTTAGTTAAAAAGCAACCTAAAATTTAAGATGATCATCACATAAAATTTACGTAAAAATAGAAAATAATGTGGGTAGCAAGTTTCGAATCTATGATCTTTTGAGTAAAACTTAAATTTACTTAATCAAATAAGTTATGCGAATATCTAAAATACATAGAAACAAAGTTAAATATAGCTAAAAGAGTATATATATATATATATATATATATATATATATATATATATATATATATATATATATATATATATATATAATGAGAAAATTAGGTTTCACCGTAAAAATTTGTATTCCTAAAATATTTTCATCTATATTTACTAATTAAAATTACTAGTATAAATGTACGTGCATTACATATATTTTAATTGTCTTCTAATTAATTTTGTATATATTTGAAAAGAACAAAAGATACTTAAATAATAAACTAATACATTGAAATACGAGAAGGCATATATTGTACAGAAAAACCGAGAAAATTCTTAGGCGCGACGCACGCATCAGTGTTTCATGCAGCAGGCATCGAGGCCGTCGCAGGACTTCTCCCCGGGCACACACTGTACATAAACCCACAGTACTTGCCGTTTCTCAACAATGGAAGCACTTCAATATCACATTTCAACAACAAAAGTCAGTAAAAGGAAAGAAGAGTAGAGAAAAATAAGGCCTGGTTCGGTTCAAAGAAAGGAAAAGATAATAAAAGAAATCAATTTCTTGTTATTTTATTTTTTTTGAAAAATTATAATTTTTATTCATTTTTTTAGGTGTTTGAAGAGGACAAGGAAATGAGAAAAAAAGTGAATTTCCTATAATAGAAAATTAAATATTTGATTGGATTGGGAGAACCCCTTTCCTCTTTATTTTATTTTTCCTATGAAAATTATTTTCATTTTTTCGTACTTTTCTTTGACATCCACACATAGCAAAAAAATAATTTTACTTTCTCAATCCTATGATTCTGCCAACCAAACGAGCCTAAATTTAATCCTTGTCCCAAAATATATAAAAGCTCAATATGTAATCCTTGAAACAAGAAAAAAAGTTAATTCAAACAAAATTTGGAGATCTGTCAGGGATTATACAAATATTTCGTGTTTACATCAATCCAAGAAATTATTCCTGAACAAAGTATCTAATCATCACCCTACCCATCAAGCTTCAGAGCTGCAATATCAACTGGGGGTAAATTTTGCTTCCTAGTTTAAGAAAACTTATCAACGTTAATTAAGAACAAGTAATTATCCCTCGCAAATCCTTCATGGGCCTTCTTCCAAGTTCATTTTATATGGACACATAGGTGGACTTATTTCTGAAGTTTATTTCCAAATTATTGTGGGATCTGCAAATTCTACCAACTAGAAATATAATATTAAAAAAATCTACGAAAACATGTATGAACGTTAGGATTTGAGTCTCGAAACCATTATTTATCAGTCAACATGAACAGTAATTTTAATATTCAAATTCTAACGTTGGACAATTTCGAGATCCAAATTCTAATATTTATTTTAATATGTGAGACTCTGTTACTAAATACTCCAAATAATTATATGGAGGCAACTTTTTGGGCAAAATAAACAATGGCATTACCTGATAAAATCACGTGGTCAGGCTAGAACATTAGCGATTTAAACTTAAGTCCCACTCCACACATTTGGTATTGTTGTGCTTTTTGAGAGAGAGAGAGAGAGAGAGAGAGAGAGAGAGAGAGAGAGAGAGAGAAAGAAACAAATTTGAAAGCTGCTCCCCAAAAAAGACCAACTCAAATAAGTATTAGTAGTTAATTGTTATTAGTTATAATTGTTGGGTCAAATTTAATACTTATATGTCATGAACCGACTCCTAATTAAACTATAATATAACCTTTTATTGTTCCTGTGTTGTGGATGGTATACAATCATCTAAAATTAAAATTTCATTGTTGCGAGTATAAATTCAAACTACATCATTTGTGTTCCACGCAACAGAGATCAGCATTGGAATTCACATTGGGGCCACGTTTGGTTCCTAAAATCAGGACTTTAAAAAAGAAAAGTTATTTTCTGTGTGTGAATACAAGGGAAGGAATAATACGAAAATAATTTTTTTTAAAATAGAGGAAAAATTGTTTTTCCACCTACTCCAATATTCACTTTCTCATCTCTAATAATTTACTTTTTTTTCCTTTTCTTTTTCAGTTTCTATGATCCTGGAAGTAAAATAAAAGAACAAAAAAAATTAAAAAAATTCTTATCACGAACCAAACAAATTAGACCTAATTGTTGGAGTGGGTGGGATTTTCAGCCTATGTGAAGAAGATCCTGGAGTGCGATGAGCGCCGTCTGTATGTCAGAGAAGCTCGGGGAGGTGACGAGGCCATTCGGAGACGAAGGAGAAGCTTGGGAGCCACCATACGGCATACTGGAACATGAGAAGCATAACTCTGGCCGAGTTCTGTCCCCTTGTGTCCAGAACTGTTCTGGCTTGCCAACACAGAGTTACATCCGAACTCTGTGTCATTGGGCTAAAGCTAATTTCAGGATATTTTTTACACCGTTGGATCGTATCCTATGGTCCAGATTTCGCTACGGGATTAGGGGGTTTACATATGGTTTTTTCTAACCCTAATCACATACACAACAGAGAGAAAAAGAAAAAAAAAGAGGCAAGGGTGCCATTGCAACTTTGGGAGAGAAGAAGGGGGATTGAAGGCCATTTTCGAAGGAGGATCGTGTTCGGGTAACTTCTACTCGTCGTCTTTATTCTTCGTAGCCTTGTAATCAATATTTCTTGCTTCCAAGTGTTGTGGAGATCTGTATTGGATCGAAAAATGTCACTTCCCGTTCCCGGAATACGTATTTTTAGACATATACCGCCTTAATGTATTTATTTAATATTTATCATGTATTGTTCTGTATTTAAAATTCCTTTAATTTCATGTTAATTAATTTTCTGCAATTTTATTTTCGCACTTTATTTTTTGCTTTCATACTCTGCTTTAGCTATACTTTGGGTTCGGCTTGGTTTAGTTAGTTTGTTGGTTCAGCATGAACCGAAATAAATCCCCACCTACCACCACCCCTTCCATTTAAAGCCATCCCCTTTCTCTCTCTTCATTACTTCACCATTAATCTTCTTCTTCCTCATAACTCCTCCCCCACCTACCAGCCGCCAAGGCAAGTGCCAAACTTGCTTCTTAATGGATCCCCATTTTTATTGTTCCATCATCTTCCTTACTTGATTTTGAGCCTCTTTAGTACTTAACAATTTCGATTTCCATGGTTCATTTCTTGTAGATCTAAGTTTAATGCATTTTTCGGATTTCTTAGGTTTTGATCTAGTAAACCTTGTTATCTTTAAGTTTTGATGGTTCCATGTTGTAGAGAATTTCGTTCTACCCCATTTTGACCTATGGAAGTTCAGATTTGGGCTTGGAATGAAGGATTTAGAGAGCTTAGAAGCAATGGGTTCCATGGTCCTGTCCTTAGAAAAATTCGGAGAAGAAGAACAGACCTGACCGCATGAGTTTTTCATGCGGCAAGTCTTTTGAGCCGCATGAAAAGTTTCAGCCGCATGAAGATTTCGGCCGCATGGCATTATCTTGGCCGCATAGTTTTTCTCAGCCGCATGAGCTTCCACTTGGCCGCAGCCGCATAAGCTTGGGCTTAACTAGCCGCATGAACCGTCGATTTTCCAACCGCAGGAAGTTTTACATATATATATATCTCAGCCGCATGAGGCTAGTCATTTGGGCCGCATAGGCTAAGTCAGTTCTAGTCGCATGGATTTAGCTTACCGCAGCCGCATGAGACTTACTCAGCCGCAGCCGCATGAGCTGCGTGTCTTCTCAGTCGCATGGCGCTGACCATTCTTAGCCGCATGAGCTGCAGGATTTACCCTAGCCGCATAGGGACCCTGACTTAATTAGCCGCATGAGACCCCTTTTGTTTCTAGCTGCATAAAGCTTGCTAGCTTGGCCGCATGGAATCACCCTTGTCCAGCCGCATGTAACTTATTCATTCCCGGCCGCATGGAACCCAAGTCTCGCGAGCCGCATGAACTCTGGCTCTAATGTCTTGTTTGGTTGATTCTTGTCCTGAATCGATACTGATTGACATTGATTAATTGTCTTAGCATTTATTAGCATTAGTTGGCATCTTTACATTAATTTACATTGATTGTTATCTTGGCATTAATAAACAAGGATTGTTATCTTAATTTAATAATTGATCATGCGTTCCTAGTTGGAACTAAGAGACTGGCTAGTCGTCTTATTAAATTGAATGAATGAGACACGTTCATATTAACTATGAACTAGTGCAATCGACTGGCAAATCTCGAATATTGGCATACAGGCACATGCAGACTTCAAATTATTTATTTATTTATTTATTTAGTTATTTATTTATCTTACAAAAACATCATGTGTACTTTATGGTCAAGGCATGATTACTCCGTGGTTAGTTTTGATTGTTGCATTACGCTATGTGAGACCTACAACCTGACCGTACTGGTATCGTTGTAGAGTTGTGCATATCGTACCCCGTACGAAAGTACTCATTTTGAATGACCATGACCCACGGCATGGAACTTCACTCAACGTAGAGATTATTAAGTTAAATAAAATAATGATTGCATGGAGAGAATAGATTTTCGAGTTCTTATATGGCAGCCCTCTTGGGACTAGTAGTGTCCGACAGGCCGGTTGGTCCCCACAGATACTGTAAATCTGCCACACGGGCAGGGAGCGGTATCTGGTTGTATTATCTATTGTATATTGTATATTGATGACGGGCGTCCCGCTGGGACTCTTCTAATTCATGATTGGCGCAATTGATTGATTGGGTAAACTAGCCTTGCTTGCACATAGTAAGAACTGAGGAATCCTTTATTGCATAATTCCAGGATAACTTAGAACTCACTGTAGCAAGCCGTAGTAGTTGCATGGTCGTTTAAATTGATTTGTTTGTGTACTGTACCTACTCTGTTACCTAACTGAGATGATCAAAATGTCAGGACATGACGGGCCAACTTCTGTCCTTGTTTGGTTGGGAGGTTGGTTCGAAGTGTCGTGATGTTATGTGAATCCTAGTAGATAGCAGAGATCTATTATCATATTCTCTTCTCACTGGCTTTATTTCTCATATCGTGCTCCCTTGCGGTACTTGCTATTAGAGGTCTAACCTCTCTGGTTTTGTATGGCCAGATTTAGAGCCGGTCCCCGAGGATCCAGCTTACTTCTATCGCCAAGATGGTCAATACTAGAGGGATGATCGCAGGAGGGCTCGAGTGGGTTTCTTACTTTCCCGCTCGTTTTGTGAATTACTTTATACTTTGCCGTTTGGCACCGACATGTTAGTCGGATTGTCTTGTACCTACTTTTGCATAATTGTAACTAAGTCAGGCTGCAGCTGATAACAATTGTGTATACTTACTACATCATCTGCTGTATTTTGTAAAGCCAGTTATCAAGAACATTTTGACTGAGCGTTTGGGACGCCTTACTGCTTTATCTCACATGTTCTCTATTTCTGTTTCTTGTTCGAATGATTGAGACAATAGATGTGAAGGGACCATAGGGAGACTTTTATGTAGTATGCACCCCCTCGTCTTGTAGACAGCATTGATCGTATTATACGGTATTCATCTACCCGTAATACGTAGCTGGCTGAGTCATTTCCCCCGCTCTCCAGTATTCTGGTTCTGGGACGTGACAAGGTTTTAGTAGTGGCCATGCAGGTCTGATTTCAGACTTGTGGGGTGTTTTAATAGGATGTCTCAATCACACATGTTCTCCCTTGATCTCATGATTCGTGTTCTCAATTCTAGCTTGACATTCCAGTATCCTTCGACTTCATTGATCTTTCCTGTCTGGTCGTTTGATTGTTCTCTTGTCCCTTTTCTTAGGACAGCAACATGGACAACATGACCAGGTTGGTCAGCAACAAGGGCCGGTACTAACTCAAGAGACTATCCAGGAAGAAGTGATAGTGGAAGCAGCAGCTGGATCGCAGTATCCGGATGTTCCACCACCACCAACAGTTCCACCTACCCCTGCGGAAATGGACACACCGGCTCTTCTGGAGATCATGAGAGGGATGATGGCTACTCAGCAACATCAGATGTTAGCTCAGCAGCGCATGCACGCTCAGTTGCAATAGCAGAACGTACTACTCAACCAAGGGTTGCAGACAGCTTTAGAAGGAGGGACAAGGCCGGATTCAGGAGCATCGACCAGATTCTACAAGTTCAACCCCCGCCGTTTCGAGGGCACGGAGGACGCCATCTCAGCAAATGCATGGCTTAAGGATATTAAGGCTATTCTGACGGCGGCTATGGTACCGACAGAAGAACGTGTGGATCAGGTGAAGTTGGTACTTCAGGATCTCGCACGTGATTGGTGGGAATCAGAGGAAGTAGGTGTCAGACGTCCTATTGCTTGGGACAATTTTACAGCAAGATTCAAGACAAAGTACTATGGAGTTGTGGCGCAGTTTGAGCTACAACAGAAGTTTATCAACCTCAAGCAGGCCGGCAAGACGGTAGATGCTTATGCAGCGGAGTTCTGCAGATTGAGTAGGTTTGTCCCAGAGATGGTAGCGACGGAGCGCCAGAGGGCGATGAGGTTCCAGCAAGGATTTCATCTTGAACTCTTATAATTGATAGAAGGGCACAATTACCAGACTTTTGATGAAGTATTGACGACAACCCGAAGGCATGAGATCACCATTCAGAGGATCACGGCAAGGACTGGAGGTCAGAAGAGATCTCACAGTCAAATTGAAGGAGAAGGGGGAGCAGCGCCCCGAACAACAGCACCATCCCTTGGCATTCGTATTCACGACGTGGCAATGCAAGGGCCAGCACCACCACCCAGGCAGCAGCAGCAACAGAAGAAGAATCAGCAACCCCCAGCGGGCTGTACTTATTGTGGAAAGATAGGGCACACTAGAGATGTGTGTCGGGCATTGAACGGACTGTGTTTGATATGTGGAAATCCAGATCATCGGGTTACCACATGTCCCATGAATTCGAGGTCAGGAGGACCAGTGCAGCAGCTTCCTGTTCTGCCAGCACCAGGGGCAGGACAGTATCGAGGACCAGCGGTAGCAGTGAGACCGTTGGCACAGCGATCGTTAATGCCACAAGCTCAGATGTTTCGGCAGCAAGGACCGCCATGCAGCAACACCAGCATAGACCACCCCAGCATCATCAAGGAAGGGGCCAGCAGCAGCACCAGGCTAGGCCACAGCATGGGAACCAACAAGGAGGTCGAGGGCAGGCATTCACTCTGTCCTTGGAGGAGGCATTAGCATCGAAAGATGTTGTGGCAGGTAACATTCTCGTCGCCTCATATCCCGCAGTAGCATTGTTTGATTCGGGAGCATCACACTCATTTATATCTGCACAATTTGCGACAGGCTAGGAATGGAGTTCGAGGCATTGTCAGGGAGGTTAAATATACTCACTGGTAATGAGATCGTAGGAGTTAGTAGAGTTATTCTAGCGTGTAGCGTTGTAGTTTGCGGGTATTCCTTACCCGCCCAGTTGATAGAATTTCCTGTTGGAAATTTCGACGTTATCTTAGGCATGGACTGGCTGAAAGACAGTCATGCGACAATAGATTATCGTAGTGGGAGTGTATCTTTTGATATTCCAGGCATGAAGAGATTCACCTTAGTCAGATCAAAGGCAACTCAGCAAGAGCAGGGAGTAGTGACAGCAATGGAGAAAGTCCAGGTTCCTAAGATAGTTGAAGAGTTTCTTGACATATTTCTTGAAGAACTTCCAGGTCAACCACCGGTTAGAGATATTGAGTTCAGTATAGAATTGGTACCTGGAACTAAACCGATATCAGATCGGATTTACAGAATGGCAGATTCGGAGCAGGCCAAGGTGTATCAGCACATAGAGGAATTGAAGGAAAAGAAGTTCATCCAAGCTAGCATATCACCATGGGTAGCACCAGTGGTACTTGTGGGGAAGAAGGATGGATCATCCAGATTGTACATTGACTACAGGAAGCTTAATGCGGCAACAGTAATGAACAAGTACCCACTACCAAGGATCGACGACTTGTTTGATCAGTTGAGCACAGCTAGAGTTTTCTCCAAGATAGATCTTCGTTTAGGGTACCATCAGGTGAGGGTTCGGAAGGAAGATATTTCCAAGACAGCATTCAGGTCGAAGTATGGGCATTATGAATTCTTAGTAATGCCGTTTGGTTTGACCAATGCTCCAGTAATATTTATGGATTTGATGAATCGTATCTTTATGCCGTATTTATATCAATTTGTCGTTGTGTTCCTTGACGACATTCTCGTATACTCTGCCAGTGAGAAGGAGCATGAAGACCACCTCAGGAAAGTGTTACAGGTTTTGAGGAAAAACCAGTTGTATGCCAAGCTCAGTAAGTGTGAGTTCTGGACGGATCACATTTCATTTTTGGGTCATATCGTATCAGGAGCTGGAGTAGCAGTGGATCCCAAGAAGGTAGAAGCAGTAGAGAGTTGGCCAGTACCCAGGACCGTAGCTGATGTACGGAGTTTCTTGGGATTGGCAGGATATTACAGAAGGTTTGTATCGGATTTTGCAAGACTCTCAGCACCCATGACCCGTTTGACGCAAAAGGATGTACCATTCGTCTGGTCGGCAGAATGCCAGGCATCATTTGAGAATCTGAAGCAGAAGTTGATATCAGCACCCATTCTTACATTGTCAGTTGGACCCGGAGGTTTTACTGTATATTGTGATGCGTCAGGTAAAGGACTTGGATGTGTCCTCATGCAGCACGGAAAAGTGATAGCATATGCATCTAGGCAACTTCGAGACCACGAGAAGAATTACCCAACTCATGACTTGGAGTTGGCGGCAGTAGTATTTGCTTTGAAGCTATGGAGGCATTACTTATATGGTGATGGAGTAGACATGTACACAGATCATAAAAGTCTGAAGTACATCTTTACTCAGAATGAGTTGAACATGAGGCAGAGAAGATCGTTGGTGTTGATCAAGGATTATGACGTGGAGCTTCAGTATCATCCAGGCAAGGCTAATGTGGTAGCAGACGCTCTTAGCAGGAGAGGCGGCGCATTTATGTTGACAATCCAGAAGCACATCTTAGAAGACCTTCAGGAGATGGGCATAGAAGTTATACTTCCTAGTGATGTAGGAGTTCTGGCAAGTCTACAAGTTCAATCTGACTTGGTAGACAGGATCAAGGTAGCTCAGGCACAGGACCCAAGGATTCAGAAGCTTAGAGCAGAATGCGAGTCAGGGCTCAGAAAGGAGATGCAAATCCATGAAGACGGTACACTTAGGTTTGGATCACGTCTATGTGTACCTAGTGGAGATATCAGACATGAAGTTATGGCAGAAGCTCACAGTTCTCAGTATTCTATACATCCTGGAGGGACCAAGATGTACCAAGATATCAAGCAGCACTTCTGGTGGAACGGGATGAAGAGGGAGATAGCTAGGTTTGTTTCCCATTGCCTGATTTGTCAGCAAGTGAAGGCAGAATAGCAGAGGCCAGCTGGGTTATTGCAACCACTTCCTATCCCGGAATGGAAGTGGAAACACATCATAATAGACTTTGTGACCGGTTTACCGAGATCGCATAGTGGATCGGCTTACGAAGGTAGCACACTTTCTTCCTTTCAGAGTAGGACAATCTACAAAAAAGTTGGCAGAGTTGTACATGCAGCAGATAGTCAGGCAGCATGGAGTCCCTGTCAGTATTGTGTCAGACAGAGATACCCGTTTCACATCACATTTCTGGAAGAGCTTGCATCATAGCCTGGGCACCAAGTTAAGATTTAGCACGGCTTACCATCCACAGACGGACGGGCAATCCGAAAGGACGATTCAGACTTTGGAAGATATGTTGCGAGCTTGCACCCTAGATTTTGGAGGATCTTGGGAGAGCCACCTGCACTTAGTTGAGTTTTCATATAACAACGGTTATCAAGCCAGCATCCAGATGGCGCCATTTGAAGCACTATATGGTAAGAAGTGTAGGTCACCACTAGCATGGGATGATATCGGGGAGAAGAAGATGCTAGGTCCGGAATTGATTGTTCAGACGGTTGAAGTAGTTAAAGGAATTAGAGAGCGACTTCGAGTTACGCAGGATCGACATCGTCATTGGGCGGACCAGCATCGTAGGCCGTTGGAGTTTTTTGTTGGGGACCACGTATTCTTGCGAATCTCACCTACCCGTGGGGTCATTAGATTTG
Organism: Iris pallida; assembly: GCA_029216955.1. Lineage (NCBI taxonomy): Eukaryota > Viridiplantae > Streptophyta > Magnoliopsida > Asparagales > Iridaceae > Iris > Iris pallida. Next base: position 1,249,587 of record JANAVB010031020.1, read on the forward strand.
GCGTTCGCGGGAAGTTGAGTCCGAGATACGTAGGACCATTTGTTATCCTTGATAGGGTAGACGATGTTGCTTATCGTTTATCCCTTCCACCTTCGTTACGAGAGGTGCATGACGTGTTCCATATATCTCAGTTACGTAGGTATGTATCAGACCCCAACCATATCCTTGATCATTCTGAGTTGGTTGTTGGTACCAACTTGTCTTACGAGGAGCAGCCGGTGTCCATTTTGGACCGAAGAGAGAAGATACTCAAGAACCGAACAATTAGCCTTGTCCGGGTTGCTTGGGGTCATCACTCATTAGGAGAGTCAACGTGGGAACGTGAGGATGATATCCGATCACGGTATCCGCACCTATTTGACTCGCAAGGTATATCTCTTTCTGTATACCTTGATTGTCTTAACCCCTCCTGCTTGTCACCTTATGAGTAGAATTGTTTGGTATTGTCGATAGTTAAACATAGATATATTACTTGCTATTGGCATTATAGAATGATTGCTTACTCAATTGTTTGTGCCTAGATTAGCTTAGTTTTGATATTTCTATCATGCTTGGATTTGAAATTCCGAGGACAGAATTTTTTTAAGGAGGGTAAAGATGTCACTTTCCGTTCCAGGAATACGTATTTTTAGACATATACCGTCTTAATGTATTTATTTAATATTTATCATGTATTGTTCTGTATTTAAAATCCCTTTAATTTTATGTTAATTAATTTTTTGCAATTTTATTTTCGTACTTTATTTTCTGCTTTCATACTCTGCTTTAGCTATACTTTGGGTTCGACTTGGTTTAGTTAGTTTGTTGGTTTAGTATGAACCGAAATAAATCCCAACCTACCACCACCCCTTCCATTTAAAGCCATCTCCTTTCTCTCTCTTCATTACTTCACCATTAATCTTCTTCTTCCTCATAACTCCTCCCCCACCTACCAGCCGCCAAGGCAAGTGCCAAACTTGCTTCTTAATAGATCCCCATTTTTATTGTTCCATCATCTTCCTTACTTGATTTTGAGCCTCTTTAGTACTTAGCAATTTCGATTTCCATGGTTCATTTCTTGTAGATCTAAGTTTAATGCATTTTTCAAATTTCTTAGATTTTGATCTAGTAAACCTTGTTATCTTTAAGTTTTGATGGTTCCATGTTGTAGAGAATTTCGTTCTACCCTATTTTGACCTATGGAAGTTCAGATTTGGGCTTGGAATGAAGGATTTAGAGAGCTTAGAAGCAATGGGTTCCATGGTCCTGTCCTTAGAAAAATTCGGAGAAGAAGAACAGATCTGACCGCATGAGTTTTTCATACGGCAAGTCTTTTGAGCCGCATGAAGAGTTTCAGCCGCATGAAGATTTCGGCCGCATGGCATTATCTTGGCCGCATAGTTTTTTTCAGCCGTATGAGCTTCCACTTGGCCGCAGCCGCATAAGCTTGGGCTTAACTAGCCGCATGAACCGTCGATTTTCCAACCGCAGGAAGTTTTACATATATATATCTCAGCCGCATGAGGCTAGTCATTTGGGCCGCATAGGCTCGGTCAGTTCTAGTCGCATGGATTTAGCTTACCGCAGCCGCATGAGACTTACTCAGCCGCAGCCGCATGAGCTGCGTGTCTTCTCAGTCGCATGGCGCTGACCATTCTCAGCCGCATGAGCTGCAGGATTTACCCTAGCCGCATAGGGACCCTGACTTAATTAGCCGCATGAGACCCCTTTTGTTTTTAGCCGCATAAAGCTTGCTAGCTTGGCCGCATGGAATCACCCTTGTCCAGCCGCATATAACTTATTCATTCCCGGCCGCATGGAACCCAAGTCTCGCGAGCCGCATGAACTCTGGCTCTAATGTCTTGTTTGGTTGCTTCTTGTCCTGAATCGACACTGATTGACATTGATTAATTGTCTTGGCATTTATTAGCATTAGTTGGCATCTTTACATTAATTTACATTGATTGTTATCTTGGCATTAATAAACAAGGATTGTTATCTTAATTTAATAATTGATCATGCGTTCCTAGTTGGAACTAAGAGACTGGCTAGTCGTCTTATTAAATTGAATGAATGAGACACGTTCATATTAACTATGAACTATTGCAATCGACTGACAAATCTCGAATATTGGCATACAGGCACATGCAGGCTTCAAATTATTTATTTATTTAGTTATTTATTTATCTTACAAAAATAGCATGTGTACTTTATGGTCAAGGCATGATTACTCTGTGGTTAGTTTTGATTGTTGCATTACGCTATGTGAGACCTACAACCTGACCGTACTGGTATCGTTGTAGAGTTGTGCATATCGTACCCCGTACGAAAGTACTCATTTTGAATGACCATGACCCACGGCATGGAACTTCACTCAACGTAGAGATTATTAAGTTAAATAAAATAATGATTGCATGGAGAGAATGGATTTTCGAGTTCTTACATGGCAGCCCTCTTGGGACTAGTAGTGCCCGACAGGCCGGTTGGTCCCCACAGATACTGTAAATCTGCCACACGGGCAGGGAGCGGTATCTGGTTATATTATCTATTATATATTGTATATTGATGACGGGCGTCCCGCTGGGACTCGTCTAATTCATGATTGGCGCAATTGATTGATTGGGTAAACTAGCCTTGCTTGCACATAGTAAGAACTGAGGAATCCTTTATTGCATAATTTCAGGATAACTTGGAACTCACAGTAGCAAGCCATAGTAGTTGCATGGCCATTTAAATTGATTTGTTTGTGTACTGTACCTACTCTGTTACCTAACTGAGATGATCAGAATGTCAGGACATGACGGACCAACTTCTGTCCTTGTTTGGTTGGGAGGTTGGTTCGAAGTGTCGTGATGTTATGTGAATCCTAGTAGATAGCAGAGATCTATTATCATATTCTCTTCTCACTGGCTTTATTTCTCATATCGTGCTCCCTTGCGGTACTTGCTATTAGAGGTCTAACCTCTCTGGTTTTGCATGGCCAGATTTAGAGCCGGTCCCCGAGGATCCAGCTTACTTCTACCTCCAAGATGGTCAATACTAGAGAGATGATCGCAGGAGGGCTCGAGTGGGTTTCTTACTTCCCCGCTCGTTTTGTGAATTACTTTATACTTTGCCGTTTGGCACCGACATGTTAGTCGGATTGTCTTGTACCTACTTTTGTATAATTGTAACTAAGTCAGGCTGCAGCTGATAACAATTGTGTATACTTACTACATCATCTTCCTGTATTTTGTAAAGCCAGATGTCAAGAACATTTTGACTGAGCGTTTGGGATGCCTTACTGCTTTATCTCACATGTTCTCTATTTCTGTTTCTTATTCGAATGATTGAGACAATAGATGTGAAGGGACCATAGGGAGACTTTTATGTAGTATGCACCCCCTCGTCTTGTAGACAGCATTGATCGTATTATACGGTATTCATCTACCCGTAATACGTAGCTGGCTGAGTCATTTCCCCCGCTCTCCAGTATTCTGGTTCTGGGACGTGACAAAAAAAGTTTATAGAGGGTGTACAATTTATTTCATCAGTGAAGGCTTCTCAATGGTTGGACTCCGATCGTCCCGTAGATTTTTTTTCGCAAGGGTTTTCCACATCAAAAATTCTCTGTGTCTACGTGGATTGTGTTTTGGTGTTTGGTTCGTGCGTTGTATTGCTCGGTTCTCTCGTAGGTATTCTCTGGTTCAAAAAAAGGTTTTCGCGCTTCTTTTCCAATAAAGCGGTATCAGAGCCAGTTTCTGAAATTCAGAAGGGTGTCAGGAGTTGACAGGAAAACTAGAGAGGAGAGATAGACGCGAAGCTGGTGTACATGGTAAACCTGAACGGTACCAACTATCATTATAAGCGGGGCAAGATGAATGATTTGTTGTTTGTCAAGAAGCTGCATCTGCCCGTATTTGCTTCCGAGCGGCCAGTTGATAAATCCGAGGAGGACTGGAAATTCGAGCACATACAGATGTGCAGATATATCAGGCAGTTCATTGATGAGAATGTGTACAACCACGTTGTTAATATTGAGCACGCGAAGACGTTATGGGATAAGCTGGAATCTTTGTATACGAAAAAGACCGGGGTAAACAAGTTGTTCCTGATCCGGACGATGATGGGTCTGCGGTACAAAGATGGAGCGTCTATTACGGATCACTTGAGTGATTTCCAGGGTATGGTTGGCAAGCTATCTTCGATGGGAGTCAAGTTCGACGACGAGGTTCAGGGACTATGGCTGTTGTGTACATTGCCAGACTCATGGGAGATCGTACGAGTATCTATGATCGCTTCTGCTCCAGAAGAAATGGTCAGTCTAGAGTTTGCCAAGTGCGGGGTGCTGAATAAAGAGATGTAGAGATGTTCTCAGGACACTTCATCCATATCCCACCACTCAGAGGCACTAGTTTCAGAGAGCCACGGAAGGGGCAAAAACAGGGGTCCAGGTGGTGGCAGAGACAAGTGTAGTGCCCCGTCCCGCTCAGTCAACCGAAGGAATCGAAATGCCAACGACGTTCGGACTAAGCCTTGTAACAGCTTGCTCGAAGACTCGCTCGATCAAGGCGACTCCTCTCTCAGGTGGGGTAGTTTCGGTGAACTTGCCTCATCTTAGCCCTCACATAATAAATTGCATGTTTTCAACTTGCATAAGTAGGCTTGATAATAAAAGAAACGAATCCACATAGATAAGGGAATAATCCCAACGGGTCGAATTGGGTTAGAATATGGAATGGTCCAACGGCCGGCTTAGAGTTGGTGCACGGCGTACTTTGAAAATGACACTCGGTCCTTCGTCCCGTGGCTTGGAAGAATGAAAAGTTGGTCTTCGCCACAAGCTAAGAGTTAGCCTAAGTCGTAGGCGTCGCACGTATAAATGCTTGATAAAGCATACACGGTCCCATTATCCAAGGCTTGGCATAGCCTTGATCGTCCTACGAGCTAAGTTGTATCGCACGGCTTATGGCATAAGTCTAGGTACCCAAAGAACTCGGTTGTTCAAGTTGAGCGCATGCAGGATCCCACGGTTCTACGCGTCACCCCCAGTTTTCAAATTAGGGGTATTTTCGTCATTTTCCAAGTTTTATAATTTTTAGGAATTTTATTTGATTTTATATGATTTTTAGGGATTTGTTTGATTTAGTTTGAATTTTATCCAATTTGGACTTAAGTTGGAGATCCGGATAGCCTGGACACTAGTGGGACCCACATACTAGCTGGGCTTGGCCCACATACCATCCTAATTAGGCTAGAAACCATAAACCAATACTTTCATGGCTTAACTAATCATTTTAGAGGCTTAATTAGTTAATTAGAATTAAACCGAAACAAACCGAACCAAACCAAACCCGAACCGAACCCAAACTAAGTCTAATGGGTTGGGGGCCTAATGGGTCTCCACCCAAAACCCAATAACCCCCCTTTTGGCCGGCCATGTAGGGAGCAACCCCCCTCCTCTTTTTTTCATCTCTAAGTAATCTCTCTCTCTTCATTCATTTCTTTCAAAGCTCCTTCTTCTTCAAGCAAACCATTCTAGGTATGCCATTAATCCCTCATTTATTTTCTTTTTACATTTATCTCCTTCACAATAAATGAAGAGGAGCTCATTCTCCACCTTTTGACCATAGATTTTATAGGTTTTCCTAAAAATCTAGATTAGAGATTAATTGGGGTTTTCTTAATTAGAGTGGTATATATGTATATATGTGTATATATATTTATATGTATTGTGTGTGTGTAGAGAGTGGTGGTGGTGGTATGGGTGTCATGAGAATGGTGAGAGTGAGTGTGTGTTTGTGTGAGTGTGTGTGTATGTATTTATATATATATGGATGTGTGTGTGTATATATATATATATATATATATATATATATATATATATATATATATATATATATATTTTTTTATTTTTTTATTTTATATATATATATATATATATATATATATATATATATATATATATATATATATATATATATAAAAATATATATATATATATATATATATATATATATACATATATATACTCTAATTACCTATCTATCTATATATATATATATATATATATATATATATATATATATATATATATATATATATATATATATATATAGATATCTAGATAACTAGATATAAATATATAGAGATAGATATATATAGATAGATATATATATATATAGATAGATATATATAGAGAGTAGAGGAAGTAGGAAAGAAGAAGAAGAATAAGCAACTGCAGTAGCAGCAGTACACTGCAGTAGCAGCAGCTACTGCAGTAGCAGCAGCAGCAGCAGCAATAGCAGGGCGCAGCAGCAGCAGCAAATGAGCAGAGCAGCAGCAGCAACATAGCACAAGCAGTAGCAGGAGCAGCAGTAGCTTAGGAGAAGGAGGAAGGGAAGATAGGAAGGGAAGATAAGAAAAAGATAAGAAGAAGATTAAGAAGGATAAGAAGAAGATTAAGAAGAAGATTAGATTAGAAGAATATGAAGAATTAGAAGAAGAAGAATTGGAAGAATAGGAAGAAGGAAAAGAATGAAAAGGAGAAGGGAAGGAAGAGTATTAGTATAGGAATGTGGAAAATTAAATTAGAAAGGTTAGAGAGTGAGTAGGCACTACTAAAATCTGCTAGAATAGCGACGAATATTAGCGACGGCAGAAAAAGCATTCGCTGATAATTGCCTATAGCGACTCCTAGTGCTAGACGTCGCTGACCTCGCTGAGTAGCGACGTAGTGTTTTTTACGTCGCTGACGGGCGACGTTTTGTGACGGACGTACCTTGTACGTCGCTGTATTGCGACGTTTTGCGACGTATACTTTATACGTCGCTGTCTTATTTCATATAGGGTTCCTGGCCTAATCGAAATCACAAACTTTTCACCCAAAATTTTTCTTCCCGTTCGATCCCCCTCTCCCCTCTCCCCCCGGCGAACCCTCCCCTCCGGCGACCCCTCCCTCCGGCGACCCCTCCCTCCGGCGACACCCTCCCCTTCTCCCCCCGGCGACCCCGCTCGCCCGCTGACCCCTCCCTCCGGCGACCAGCCTCCCTCCTCCGACGAAGGAGCCTTCCTCGCCGCCTTCCTCCTCCGACGAAGCCACCCTCCTCGCCGCCTCCATCCTCCGACGAAGCCACCCTCCTCAGGTAAACCCTAACCCTAGCCCTAGCTATCTAGACACAGACACGTACACAAGAACCCTAACCCTAGCTGGGGTGGTCTTTCTGTCGAGGGGGGAGAGAGGGGTGGGGGTGGATGCAGGGGGTGGGGGGGTCTTACTGTCGAGGGATGGAGGGAGGGGTGGGGGTACCCGGGGGTGGAGGGTCTTGCTGTCGATGGGGGCAGGGTTGGGGTGGGTGCAGGGGTAGGGAGAGGGGGGGCAGGAGAGGGGGGGGTCTTGCTTTCTAGGGGGGCAGGGGAGGGGGGTCTTGCTGTCGAGGGGGGTAGGGGGGAGGGGGGCAGGGGTGGGTGGGTGCAAGGGTAGGGGGGAGGGAGGCAGGGGTAGGTGGGTGCAGGGGGGGCAGGGGAGGGGGGGTCTTGCTGTCTAGGGGGGCAGGGGAGGGGGGTCTTGCTGTCGAGGGGGGTAGGGGGGAGGGGGGCAGGGGTGGGTGGGTGCAGGGGTAGGGGGGAGGGGGGCAGGGGTAGGTGGGTGCTCGGGTAGGGGGGAGGGGGGGCAGGGGACAGGACACAGGACACAGACACACACAATATATACATATATGCCTATATATATAAATACACATATCTACATATATACATGTATATATATACTCACACACTTACATACACACACAAATATATATATATATATATATATATATATATATATATATATATATATATATATATATATATATATATACAATGTATATACACACAAATACACATATATACAATCAAAAATCTATTTGAAATTTATTTTAAGAATCTGAAATGTTGACGATATATACCCAAGATTCACAATATCGGTATCGGAATCGGTATCGGACTATTCCTATGAGTATTGGTATCGGCGATATCGGTAGTATCGGCGGTATCGTATCGGAGTATCGGACTTTGGTATCGGAAAACAAATAATTATTAATAAATTATTTACATTTAAAAACATATATTTTATACATTTAAGCATAATTTTAAATATTTCATCGTTATTTCTTAGTAGTTTTAAAATTATATGAAATAGTAGTCACCCTTACCGATTGGTTTTGCCGAATTGACCGGAACAAAGACCCTCAATGTCGGTATCGGTCAATATTTGGTATCGGTCGGTATCGGATCGGAACATGCCAAACCGTATCGATATCGGCCGTATCGGATCGGTATCGACCGATACTTTAAACCATGTATATACCATGGTTTTGCCTTTTAGTTGCAGGAATATGAGAGTTATTAGATGTTAAAGTAGGATATTAATTTATTAGTTATGATAGAGAGTTTGAGATAGATAGTTCATGTGAATGTTAGGTAGTAGTGTACAGTTCATGATTAGCATTGTTTAGATATTAGTTTCAGTTAAAGGGTTAGTTTAGATTAGAATATTAGTTTATGTTAGAAGAAACTGCCTGCAACTGCATCGTAGCTGCAGGAATATGAGAGTTATTAGATGTTAAAGTAGGATATTAATTTATTAGTTAGGATAGAGATTTATTAGTTATTTTTATAAACCGTGATATGTTAAATGCCTGCAGCTGCATCGTAGCTCAGGGATATGACTGAGAGAGTGACATGGTTGTCACATTAAGGGTCTTTGAGGAGGTGACATGTTGTGAACAGATATATCCTTATAGTTCTCCTACGTAATGTTGAAGAAAATCCGTAGGAGAACTATATATAAGGATATATCTTTTCACAACATGTCATATTGTCAAAGACCCTTAATGTACCAACCATGTTACCGCGGTATTGGTATTGGGATACCAATAGCGATAAGGTAAAGGGTACCGATAGCGATAAGGTAAAGGGTACCAACTTAAGGTATTGGTATTGGGATACCAATAGCGATAAAGTAAAGGGTACCTTGGTAGGTAATGACTAGAAATAGGATATTTGACTTAGATTTGACCTTGTTTGACCAAGGTTGACTATTTTGACTGAAAGTCAAAGTAGAGTCAACATCTGATCTAGATTGGACTAAGAGTTGACAAAGTCAACTGTAGGTCAACCCTTGACCTACTTTGACCTTGTTTGACTTTGCTTGACTTAGTTTGACCTTGTTTGACTTTGTTTGACTTAGTACAACCTAGTTTGACCTAGATTGCATATCATTGTTATTAGTAACTGTCCGCTACTAATGTGTGTCCCATAATAAGACATAATATACGAATTTGTGCCTATTGGATAACGTGTGTCCATCTTTGCAGAATTATTTCCAAATGGATATGAATTACTACTTGCAGAATCGTTCATGGATGTACAATCATCGTCCTGATGATATGTGTGGTGTGCGGGATGAATACATAGCGGGAGTAGAGCAGTTCCTGCAGTTTGCTAAGGCGTTCCCTCAGTACATGGACGGCACCAAAATTAAGTGTCCGTATGTGAAATGTCATAACATGAAATATTATCCAAAAGTGGAAGTGACATATCATTTGTACTCGAGGGGTTTCACGCCTAATTACTATCAGTGGACCGCACACGGAGAACTTGTGTCTTTAGCATCAGAGCCGGAGCCTTATGTTGAGCCGTATATGCATGCGGGACCTAATTTTATTTCAGATAATCATGCATACGACGACGGGTGCGTGAACATGGTTTTCGATGCTGCGGGGCCTAGTTTCGTTCATGATGCACCTAAGGAGGCACCGAACGCCGATGCTGCACAGTTCATGGAGTTGCTGGAGAATGCAAGGACTCCATTATATCCTGGTTGTGAGGATCATTCACCATTGGAGGTGGTTACAAGACTGTTGAGCATTAAGTCAAATTTTAATATATCGCAAGAATGCTACAACCGAGTGTTGGAGTTGATTATAAAGATCTTGCCGGCGGGTGCTAAGTTGCCTAAAGACTTCTACCGGTCTAAGAGGATGGTGAGATCGCTCTGGATGGGATACGAGAAAATCGATTCTTGTCGCAATGGGTGCATGCTGTACTACAAAGACGACAAGGACGCAGATGTGTGCAGATTTTGTGGTGCTGATCGCTATAAGACAACTAGTACATGAAGGTCTACCGGTACAAGAAGACCGACCGATTCAATGCACTACTTGCCTTTAACGCCGCGGTTGCAAAGATTATTTATGGTGAAAGAGACGGCCGAAAATATGAGTTGGCACATGCGAGAACAGATTGAAGGAGTGTTGGATCACCCATCCGATGGAGAAGCGTGGAAGCACTTTGATCGAGTGTATCCTGATTTTGCTTCAGATCTGCGTAATGTCAGGTTGGGGCTATCTTCTGACGGTTTTACTCCTTTTGGTCTTTCGGGATCCCAGTATACGTGCTGGCCTGTGATTGTCACTCCGTATAACCTACCGCCTTGGATGTGCATGAAGACTCAGTACATGTTTCTAACCGTTATAATTCCTGGTCCGAACAATCCCAAGAGGAACATTGATGTGTACTTACATCCTTTGATAGATGAGTTGAATCAGTTATGGGAAGTAGGCGCTAACACGTACGATGTTTCCAGGAAGCAGAATTTTCAGATGAAGGCAACCCTTATGTGGACCATCAACGACTTTCCGGCCTATGGAATGTTATCTGGATGGAGCACTCATGGCCGTCTCTCATGTCCGTATTGCATGGACCGTAGTAAGGCTTTCCGCTTGAAATACGGAGGAAAACCGTGCTTCTTTGATTGTCATCGGCAATTTCTGCCAAAAGATCATCCGTTCAGAAGGAACAGAAATGCATTCCGTACCGGCGTTGTAGAGAAGGGTGATCCACCGCTAAGGTGGTACGGAGCCACGATATGGGAGAAGGTTAGAGATTTTCCAAGTGCTATCGAAGATCCTACAGCTGGGTACAAGTGCGATGGATTTGGTAGAGATCATAACTGGACAAAGAGGAGCATATTCTGGGATCTGCCATACTGGAGTACCAATCTGATCAGACATAATCTTGATGTCATGCATATTGAGAAGAATGTGTTTGATAACAAAATTAATACTGTGATGGACGTAAAGGGAAAAATGAAAGACAATCCCAAGGCCAGGTTGGACTTAGAAGAAATATGCAAACGCCCTGCGTTGCATTTGATAGAGCAGAATGGAAAACAATTCCTGCCGAAGTCAATTTTCTCGCTGGACAAGGAGGATAAAGTGAGACTTTGTCAGTGGATCCAGTGCCTAAAATTTTCAGACGGATATGTGTCAAATCTGAGAAGATGTGTCGATCCGAAGAAAAACAAATTGACGGGTATGAAGAGCTACGACTGTCACGTATTCATGGAGAGGTTAATTCCGATTGCATTTTGGGAATTCTTACCGCAGGCAGTTTGGGATCCATTGACGGAGCTAAGCATATTCTTCAGGGATCTTTGTTCTAAGAAATTGCTCGTTGATCGTCTAGAAAAGCAAGAGAAGGACATTGCGGTAACACTATGCAAGCTAGAAAGGGTGTTTCCTCCTGGATTCTTTGACACTATGGAGCATTTGCCGATTCATCTATCCTATGAGGCACGTGTTGGTGGATCCGTCGAATATCGATGGATGTACCCGTTCGAGCGACATTTGAATCACCTAAAAAGAAAGGTGAAAAATAAGGCACGGGTCGAGGGTTCTATTTGTGAAGCCTATGTTCTCGAGAAGATTACAAACTTTTATTCGATGTATTTCAAGCCTCATGTTGCAACTAATAGAACGAGAGCTTCCAGAAACGACGACGAAGATCATGAAAGTAATGATACAATACTGAAGGTATTCAATGCTCCAGGAAAGCCATCGGGTAAAATGAAGAAGAGATATCTGAACGATGATGAGCTAAGGGCTGCTCAGGTGTATGTATTATTCAACTGCGATGAGGAGGAAGTAGAAAAACTGGAGGGGTAAGTAATTAATATGTCTACATTATTTTAATAGTGTTGATTATTATACTATTACATTAATTGCACGATGTTGTTTTCAGCATATTTAATGATGATGTGAGATCAGGTAGGCCACACATAACAGAAGAAGAACTAGAACAAGAAATGAGGCATTATTTTCCATCATGGTTGAGTGCATATGTAAGACTTGAGAACTCTGTAATTACCTTTCTGTATATGTACTTGATTGAAAATGAGCTTAATTGCTTCTTTCGTGGTATTTATGTCGATCGTCCATACGCAAGACTTGAGAATGAGTCTATTAGAACGCTAGCCAAGGGACCAATTTATGCTGCAAAAATATGGCCAAGCTACTGTGTTAATGGGTTTAGGTTCAAGTCAACAACTTGTCCGATCAGAGACAACTTTGTGGATCTCGACTCCACCAAAAACAGCTGTTTGTGTATCAGATCTTCGAACTATAAAGATGTTGATGCGGGCAACGATTTCTATGGCGTGCTACGGGATATCGTGGAGCTGACATATAGTTATGGAATAGAGCCTGCTAAGATTGTGTTATTCAGGTGTGATTGGTTCGATCCGATTGAAGGTCGAGGTTGGAAAGTAGACAAGCACGGTCTTGTTGATATAAACTATCGGCGTCGATATCAAGCCTATGAACCATTTGTCCTATCAAGTCAGGCTCAGCTCGTGTACTTCACAAGTTATCCTAAACGGAGAACAACAAGGTCGGACTGGTGGGCAGTATGCAAGACCAAAGCTAGAAATACCTTTGAGGTTGACGATATAGCTTATCAAGAGGATGAACTACCTCTTGTAACAAATATTATAGAAGTGGACACGACGGAAGTTTCTCACTACACATCTAATTGTGTAGAAGAAGAATTATCTGAAAAGGAAGATACAAATGAAAGTGAAGATGTAGAGGAGGAAGAAGAAGAAGAAGAAGAAGAAGAAGAAGAATAATAATAATAATAAGTAGATGAGCTAAACGAACTAGATGAATTTTCAGAAGAGGATTAAATCTGTACGTTTGTTTTATCATCATATTTGACACTTTAGTGACACTTCTATCATATAAATCTGTGACACTTTAGTGACACTTTATTGACACTTTTATCTGTGACTATGATATTTTTTAAAAATCTGTGATGTCTATCATATAAATATGTTTTTTTGTTTTATTGTCATATGTTATTATCAGGTATGACTAGACCATCTGGACGATGCAGAGGATTTTATATTAGGCAGTCCCGTCAGCCTCGGGCCGGGGATGGAGATTCCGTACCCACATCCTCATCTCCGAGTATGCCATTGTACCGTTCTGTTCCCGGTCCATTACCGAGACATGGCAGTTCCAGCAGGTTGGCGACTCCTCCTTCGTCGTCTAGCCTTCCTGATCCCGCGTCCAGCATCCCTGATCTCCCGTCCAGCATTCCTCCTGTCGACGGCTCTATAGGGGGAGCCGACGCCGAGCATATGGAGGATGGCGATCAGACTGATCCTGTCCAGGCAGGAGGTGAGAGCGACCCTCCATGCGCTCTCCCGGGCGAGACGCGTATGGAGATTTGGACGGACGGGCCTACGAAGTAAGTTAATTAATTAATATATATTTCTTAAATGATTATATGTACATATATATTCATGAAAATTATTATTGTATAGATATCGGCCTTCTGCAGTACAGAGACAGCTGGGGGTATTTCTGAGGCAGAACTATGGTGGGCCTTGGATTAACTACTCAGATGCTCCCGCAGATAGGAAGGCCTTTTGATTCGCCCACTTTAAGGCAAAAAATTGGTTTATTTTTAAATTTTAATAATTATTTGTGTATATTATACAACTTTTGTATTTTACTTCTTGTAGAGGACCTATTTCTATCTACCACACCGGGCGGCGAGGATCGAGGGCCAATTTTCTGCCGTCGCAGCCAAGCCCATCCGTGATGCGATCCACGACCAGAAGTCTCGTGATCGCTCCGGACAGCCGATCCATGGTTGGATCACGCCAGAGCAGTGGGCTGCGATGAAGGCTAGATTCAGCGAGCCTAAGTACCAGGAGCGGTCTGACAAGGCCAATGTGGCGCGGTCGAGCGCCGGTAAGTGGTGTGGTGGCTCCATTCCGATGACGGAGCATTTTCGTCGTCTGGTATGTTTCCTATGACGAATATTAATTTATATATAGTTCGATAGAATATTTAATACTAATAATAGATAATATATTTTAACAGGTAAAAAAGGATGAGGACCCGAACATGGTGACCGTCTTTCTGGTCACCCATCGGAGGACTGGGGAGTTCATTGACGAGAGGGCGATGCAGGCATATGTACGTTCTATTCTTTATATTAATTTACTATAATTTAGAAAACAGGAAAATAGATATCAATATAGACTTTAGCAAACACTTACACGTTAGCAAACATGTTCTAGGCCGAGTTTGTTCGGCTACAGGAGGAGGCGGCTACTGCTGCTAGTGCGCCAGCAGAGGGAGGGGCTGGTACTTCCTCCCAGCCGCCTACAGCTCCATCGCCGGACGACCTCTGGATGACCGCCGTTGGCGGTCTTCAGAAGGGTACGTACTACGATACAGGATCCTACGACGCGTATTTGGCTTCGGAGTCATCCCGGGCCCCCTCTGTCAGTACGCAGTCTCCGGCTTCACAGGCGTCGTCACGAGCTCAGGATATTCATCGTCAGATCGAGGAGCTGCGTCGCGAGTTGCAGCAGCAGATTTCTGATGCAGTCGAGCGACGATCCGACCCTCCGATCGTCACCAGACGATTTGATACGGTCGAGCGCAGTATACATGAGCTGATGAGTCTGTAGCAGGCTACAGCTGCCAGCTTGCACACGCTCACCGAGTCTACACTGCGCACAGAGCGTAGACAGGTCGAACTGGAGGGATCACAGAGGAGCATGTCTGCCTCACTCACTCAGGTATCGGCTTCGCTTGAGGTGAGTACTGAGAGGGTGGTGAGTACCCTTGCTGTTTATGGTGAGCGACTGCGAGAGCTGGAGCAGATACGTCCTTCCGGTCCATCGACGGTGCCGACTCTAGACATTGTACTGCCTCCTACTGCCCCTACGGTGCAGCTCACACAGGAGCAGTATGAGTACATGCTATCCCAGATGCACGACAGGGGTCCTCAGTGATCCAGTAGATTTTTTTATCATCTTTGTATTTATTGGCCCTATGGGCCCATTCACCGTTCTGTACACTGATTTTGAATATTATTTCACTCTGTTGGACATGTATGTTTGTTGGACATGTATGTTGGTGATATTTAATTTGTTGGTATTTTCATTGAGTACATGTATGATATTTAGTTGTAGACTGTTATGATGGGAGACTCTTATTCATCTATTAGTTATAGACTGTTATGATGGGAGACTGTTAATTGTGATGATATCTGCGACGGGGATGACAAATATACCTACGCTGGGTTATAAGCGATGATCTGATATACAAAGAAGGTGCTGTCCAAATTTTAAAAAAATATAATGTGTATTTTTGTGATGATGTGTGTCTGTGTTTACAGTGAATGTGAAATGCAGTGTTCGGAACCATCGACAGTTTCGATTACTGTTGTATGTTTTATCTTGGATAGAAAGAGCAACAGTTCAGGGCGTACTTCTGAGAGCTTCATTTTCACGTCCTTCACTTTCTCGGGACGTCGTAAAGGATCCCGAGAAGGTGAAGGACGTGAAGAGGAAGCTCTGAGAAGTGCACCCTAAACTGTTGCTCTTTCTATCCAAGATAAAACATAGAACAGTAAGCGAAACTGTCGATGGTTCGAATACTGCACTTCACACACACTGTAAACACAGACACACAGCACAACAAAAATACCAATTATTTTTTTAAATTTTTTTTATAACATCTGCGACGTATAGCGACGTTCTGCGACGTTTTGCGACGTCCTGTACACGTCGCTATACGTCGCCAAATAGTGACGTGACATCGCTATCTGTCGCTATACTGCTGACGTGTATATGACCACCTGAGAGCCGACGTCGCTAATATTGTCGCTAGGCGTCACTAAAATGCTGACGTGGCTGCCATGCCATGTCATCATATGTAAAGTTCACGGCGTCGCTAAGTGGTCGCCCTACGTCGCTATACTTGCGACGTATGATGACGTCGCTATCTGTCGCTAATATTGCGACGTCTAGCGACACTAAACGTGACGTCACAACTAGCGACGAATTGCGACAAAATTGTAATCTGTGACAAGCCTATAAGCGACATCCATTTTTCGTCGCTAAATACATCGCTAATAGAAATTAGCGACGGATTTTCATTTTTTAGCGACGTACTCTGACGTCGCTAAAAGGGGTTATTTTAGTAGTGAGGTTTTGGTGAAAGGGTGAAATGGAGCACCGAGTGTCGGAACGCGTTGAAACTTGGAGGAGACCTAGATTACGTGAATTAGATTTTGTGGGTAGGCTTCCGAGTCGAAATCAGAGTTTTAGAACGACGGTATCGCACCGTACCATTGCGTATCTTGAGATATTCAAAATATCGACAATAGGCCGTAAGATGGACTGGATATCCTACTATCCTAGGAAGCTTGGTAGGTAATGAATGTATAGGCTAGTATCCAACTACCCTAGGAAGCACGGGTCAAAATACCAAGAGTAGGTAGGCTAACTTGGTATTCACCTAGGCTAGAAATTTACCTTTGTAAAGGGTAAATTAAGATATTGGCCTACGGCCAAGATACGGGTTTCGGAGTCCAAGATGGACTCGGATATGGGTTGTAAGGGTTGGTAATGATTAGAAATAGTCGTCTAGACCTAGTCTTGACCTTGGTTGACCACGGTTGACTTTTTAGACCAAAAGTCAACTATGGGTCAACACTTTACCTAATTTAGTCCCAAATTCCATTAGACTTGAACGGTTGACCAAAAGTCAACTGTTAGTCACCATTGACCTAGGATTGACCTAGGGTTGACCTAGAGTTGACCAGAGTTGACCCGTTGACCAAAAGTCAACTGTAAGTTAACTTTTGACCTAGTTTGATACGGGTTGACTTCCAATACTCTCCCATGACCAAGGTTGACCCAACTAGACTTGTCTTAACCTAGAATGACTTAATAGGATTTAATTTGATTTGACTTTACTTTCTAAACATAGTATTGATACGTCTTGTTCTCTATAGGTCATCGAGACGCTGCATTGGATCCGGTTGACATATTTTATCATATCACAGGTGAGTACATTCTCTGATAACTTCTTCCCAATTTATGATAACTGTTATGATTCATGTACTTAGTGTAGATATGCTTATTCCTGACACATGGTTCTCATGGATTGGTATTCCTGGATCTCGACGAGAGATGTTTCTCCTTCTTAGGTTGGGATGTATTGTGCAAGCTCTCTTGTAGCTCTTGCATAATATGTGGTCACTGATTCTATAGAAGACTTGCTCCTTTCTCATTAGAATCCCGTGCAGTGACGTGTCCTGTTTGGATCCATTCTACCAGTTGGGGGTAGAGGGAGTAGTAGCGTATGCCTGTGATCATATCCTCCTTGCATTCTTGAATAGTGTTAGTCATATACCGTACTTATGACTAGCCAGGCCAGATCTTACAGGTTCCCAAGCCGGTCACAAGCTGAAACTACTATTCACACACATTGGATATATGGCTTACCTTGATTTGTGTACATACCATGATTCAGTTCTACTTTCCTGTTCTAGCTCTAGCTCTACAGCTTACCATGCCATGATACATACATGTACACTCCATGATTCATTGTATATGCTCTATTTACAGTCTTATAGCTTTTATTCTATCTTGAGATCTGTTATGAGATATATGTACTCGTTCCATCCTGACCGAATATGTTGAAAATATTACAGATGCTGATGAGGAGGATTACAGTACCTACTACGGTCCGGATGACGTAGTGGACTTAGACTTGGAGACCTTGGTCCAGCAGGACTTAGCTCCGCCTGACGAGACTTTACCTATTGCTTAGTTAGAGTTATTTGTACTGGACCTTGTCTCCAGTTACTTTTAAGACTGTTATATTTTGGCTTGTATTAGAGACTGAGACTTGGACTTGTATATTATTTGTGTTTGGACTTGACAGGTTGTATTTTATTGTCATGTTGTCTTTATCTTTCAGTCTTTACTTTACCATCTTAGAGTTGTGATTGAGTACTCATATATTATCATTGCTTGTCCTCCATTCGGAGTTGACCATATTCTCGACAGGTTTTTGATATTATATATAAACTGTTGTTAGAGTAGAAAACCTACAGCATTCTACGCCGTTTTTACGGTGAGGGCTGGGCGTTGTTACGTACACGTGCCCTTATAGCGGATGCGGGTCGTGACACGTTTTTAGTGGTGGCCCATGCAGGTCCTGAAGTCGCAATTAGTGCGATGTCGTAGCGGCACTCGTCTTAGAGTGTTGACTACGAGCCTGTGTTACATATAGGAGGTAGTAGGCTAAGAGTACTCAATCACAGTAGGATCTTTCCTTGCTTATCTTGCTTACCGTCTTTGATATTGATTTACTATTTTCTAGCTGTCCTCCTTTGATATAATCCTTCTTGTGCTATATTGATATCTTTCTTTCAATCTGTCTCCAGGATGGTTATGACTCATTCTTCCGGTGAGGAGCACGGGGAGACGGAGAGGTCTGCTACCTCTGGCGGACAGGCTCCGGTCACTTCCCCTGCAGTTGGGACTTCAGTTGGGGCTCTCGGGGGTACTCCTCCAGCACTCTCGATGACTGTCCCTGGGGTCACTGCGGGTGCTCTTCCTGCAGTACCGGGGGCTACGACGGGAGCTGTCGGGGGCATTCTTTCTCCTCCTCCTCAGCAGGGGACTCCTCCGTCGGTGGTGGGAGCTATTCTTCCGTTGCCTTCTCTGCCCACAGACATGGAGCAGATGCTCGCGTTCTTTCAGCAGGTGCTGGAGTCCCAGCGGGCCCAGCACGAGGCACAGATGAGGCAGACTGAGGCCATGCGCCAGGACATGGAGGATGCCCATAGGTTGGCTCTGGCTACGGTAGAGCGTGGGGCTCCACAGAGGAAGGCGCAGCAGCAGAAGCTCGGAGACATCCAGGCTTTCAAGAAGATAGGTCCGAGGAATTTCAAAGGGACCGAGGGCATTGTGTATGCTGATGACTGGCTCGAGGATATCGAGCATCAGATGAGGGCCTCCCGTCTGGCAGACGACCTGAAGGTCGAGGTGGTTGGCTTGCAGTTATTAGATGTTGCCCGGACATGGTTTCGTAACGAGCCGACTCTTGCAGGAGAGGGCTACACTTGGGCTGAGTTTCGAGCCCTATTCAGAGAGAAGTTCTTTTCCCCCACAGACAAGATCGGCCTAGTGCGACAGTTTCAGAACCTGTAGCATGGCAGTATGACTGTGGAGGAGTATGCGGCGGAGTTCGGCCAGCTGAGCTGATACGCCGAGTACATGGTGAGCGACCCAGTGATCCGAGCAGAGCACTTCCGGAAGGGATTGACATGGGATATCAAGATCCTGATCCCTTCCTTCTATGCGACATATGCAGAGGTCTATACGGAGGCTCGGAAGGTGGAGAGAGAGTGGGGCTTGAAGCCGAAGAGGGATCGTGAGTTGTTTTCGGGAGCCAGTAGCAGCGCGGGGGCTGCTAAGCGCCCTCAGCTTCAGCATCAGCCGTTCCAGCATCATCAGCAACAGGTGCAGGCCAGGGCACCTGTCCAGAGGGTTCAGCAGCGTCCGGGGCAGGATGATCCTCCGTGCCACTACTGCAAGAAGCCCGGTCACCTATTCGAGTTCTGCAGGAGGAGGCTGGGGCTGTGTCTCTTTTGCGGTGCCGCTGGGCATCAGATGCGGGAGTGTCCCAAGAACTCCCGTGTCGCTGGAGCAGCTCAGAGGGTACTTGTTCCGAAGGTACCAGCTGGTGTGCCTGTAGTTCAGCAGCGGGGTCCACTTCCGACCCAGCAGCAGCAGTTTGTCCAGCACCACCAACAGAAGGGTATTCAGGGTAGATCTTTTGCTCTTGCAGCCGAGAAGATGGAGCCTATTGCAGATGTTGTCGCAGGTTCTGTTCTGCTCGATTCTTTTCCAGCTTTAGTCTTGTTTGATTCTGGTGCTACGCACAGTTTTGTGTCTGTTTCTTTTGCTCTTAGGCACAATATTATTGCTGAGTATCTTAGTAGGACTTGCAAGATTATGACTGGAAATGGCATCATCCTGGTTAATAATGTTTGCAAGGGGCAGAGAGTTTCTTTGAGAGGTCGGGAGCTGAGTGCGTGTTTGCTCGTAATGCCACTTCCGAGTTACGATGTAGTACTCGGTATGGACTAGTTGAGCATGCACCACGCTAGCATAGACTGTATAGGGGGCAAGATTCTGTTCAGGCCGCCGGGAGAGTCAGAGTTTGAGTTCACCAGGGGTGCAGCGGAGCCAGGAGATAGATTCTGCGGAGCGTTGTTGGCGGGACCGGTGTTGCCACATCCACTTATTGCTGAGTTCTTGGATGTCTTTCCCGAGGAGTTGTCCGGGATGCCACCTGATCGCGATGTTGAGTTTTCTATAGACCTAGTGCTGGGCGCTGAGCCTATCTCCCAGCACGTCTATAGAATCAACAACAGTGAGTTAGCGGAGCTGAAGAGACAAGTCGATGAGCTGGAGGACAAGGGCTTTATTCGATCTAGTTCTTCACCTTGGGGCACGCCAGTTCTTTTCGTTCCGAAGAAGGATGGTACGGTACGTATGTGCATTGATTACAGGGCGCTCAACAACCTTACCATCAAGAACAAGTATCCTTTGCCAAGGATTGATGACTTGTTCGACCAGTTGAGCGGGGCGAGGGTGTTCTCGAAGATCGACTTGCGTACCGGGTACCATCAGCTGAAGGAGAAGCGGGATGACAATCCGAAGACTACATTTCGGACCCGTTATGGCCAGTATGAGTATACCGTCATGCCGTTTGGGTTGACCAACTCCCCGGCGGTATTCATGAACTTGATGAACAAGGTATTTCATTAGTACCTTGATAAGTTCGTGGTGGTCTTCATTGATGACATTCTCATCTATTCGAAGACACCAGAGGAGCACGAGGAGCACCTGAGGATTGTGTTGGACACTCTCAGGAGGGAGCAGCTGTATGGGAAGCTGTCCAAGTGCGAGTTCTTCTTGGATCGCGTGGAGTTCCTAGGCCATGTTGTCTCCGGCGAGAGGATTTCAGTGGATCCGAAGAAGATTTCTGCAGTGAAGTCCTGGTTTACGCCGAGCTCAGTAGCAGAGGTTCGAAGTTTTTTGTGTCTGGCAGGTTACTACCGGAGGTTCGTACAGGACTTTTTCAGGATTGCCCAGCCGATGACCCGCCTTACCAGGAAGGACGAGGAGTTTGTTTGGTCCGAGGAGTGCCAGGCCGCCTTCGAGGAGCTGAAGGCGAGGTTGACTACAACTCCTATCTTGACACTGCCATCTGGATCTGGTGGTTATACGATCTACAGTGACGCTTCAGGACGGGGTTTGGGTTGTGTACTTCAGCAGCACGGGAAGGTAATTGCCTATGCATCTAGGCAGTTACATCCTCAAGAGAGGAACTACCCTACCCACGATCTGGAGCTGGCAGTGGTCATCTTTGCTTTGAAGCTGTAGAAACACTATCTATACGGAGAGCGAGTTGAGATCTATACAGATCACAAGAGCTTGAAGTACGTGTTTACCCAGAAGGAGCTGAATATGAGACAGAGGCGATGGTTAGAGCTGATGAAGGATTTTGATATATCCTTACAGTACCATCCGGGGAAGGCTAACGTGGTCGCGGATGCTTTGAGCAGGTATCCCGTGGCCATGTGTTTGACGATGGATCGTCACCTTCTGGAAGATCTGGAGAGTTTGGGCATAGAAGTGATAGTTCCTAGGTTCGAGGCGCAGATGTGGAGTCTCCAGGTGCAGTCAGTGCTGATAGACAGAGTCAGGGCAGCTCAGTTTGAGGGTGAGGCTCTGAGAGTCATCAGGGAGCAGGTCCAGGCAGGACTGTTGGATGAGTTCTCTATAGCGGGGGATGGGTCGTTGAGGTATGGTACCAGATTGTGCGTGCCGAGCGGAGGACTTCTGTCACTCCCCGTTCCTGGAATGCGTATTCTAATACGTATATTGCCTGAATGTATTTATTTAGTATTTATCATGTAGTATCCTGTATTTAAATTCCTATAACTTCATGTTAATTAATTATCTGCATTATATTTTCTGCACTTTATTTTTCTGCAATTCTATTATCTGCTCTTTAAATTTTCATGTTAATTAATTAGCTGCTCTTTAATTTTCATGCTAATTAATTCCTGTAATTTTATTTTTGTATTTTATTTCCTGCAATTTACTTCTCTGCTTTAGTTTTATTTTCGGTTGGATGAGCCCCTTAAACCCGACCCATTAAGAACCCGGCCCAACTCCCACCTACCACCCCTTTGCTACAGAAGTTTATCAGCCTCAGGCAGGCTGGCAAGACTGTAGATGCTTATGCAGCGGAGTTCTGCAGATTGAGTAGGTTTGCCCCAGAGATGGTAGCAACGGAACGCCAGAGGGCGATGAGGTTCCAGCAAGGGTTTCATCTTGAGCTCTTGCAATTGATAGAAGGGCACAA
Organism: Iris pallida; assembly: GCA_029216955.1. Lineage (NCBI taxonomy): Eukaryota > Viridiplantae > Streptophyta > Magnoliopsida > Asparagales > Iridaceae > Iris > Iris pallida. The sequence continues at coordinate 1,272,134 of JANAVB010031020.1, forward strand.
TTACCAGACTTTTGATGAGATATTGACGGCGACTCGAAGGCATGAGATCACCATTCAGAGGCTTGCGGTAAGGACTGGGGGTCAGAAGAGATCCCACAGTCAGATTGAAGGAGGAGGGGGAGCAGCGCCCCGAACAACAGTACCATCCCCTGGCATTCGTATCCACAATATGGCGATACGAGGACCAGTACCACCACCCAGGCAGCAGCAACAACAACATAGGAAGAACCAGCAACCCCCGGCGGGCTGCACTTATTGTGGGAAGATGGGACACACTAGAGATGTGTGTCGGATATTGAATGGACTATGTTTGATATGTGGAAATCCAGATCATCGGGTTACCACATGTCCCATGAATTCGAGGTCAGGAGGAGCAGTGCAGCAGTTTCCTGCTCTGCCAGCACCAGGGGCAGGGCAGTATCGAGGACCAGCATTGGCAGTGAGGCCGTTGGCACAGCGTCCGTTAGTATCACAGGCTCAGATGTTTCGGCAGCAGGGGCCACCGATGCAGCAACACCAGCATAGACCACCCCAGTATCATCAAGGCAGGGGCCAGCAGCAGCACCAGGCTAGGCCACAGCATGGGAACCAGCAAGGAGGTCGAGGGCAGGCATTCACACTGTCCTTGGCAGAGGCATTGGCATCGGGAGATGTTGTGGCAGGTAACATTCTCGTCGCCTCATATCCCGCAGTAGCATTGTTTGATTCGGGAGCATCCCACTCATTTATATCTGCACAATTTGCGACACGACTAGGAGTGGTGTTCGAGGCATTGCCAGGGAGGTTGAATATACTCACTGGTAATGGGCTCGTGGGAGTTAGTAGAGTTAGTTTAGCATGTAGTGTTGTAGTGTGCGGGCATCCTTTACCCTCCCGGTTGATAGAATTTCCTGTTGGAAATTTCGACGTTATCTTAGGCATGGACTGGCTGAAAGACAGTCATGCGACAATAGATTGTCGTAGTGGAAGTGTATCTTTTGATATTCCAGGCATGGAGAGGTTCACCTTGGTCAGGTCAGAGGCAACTCAGCAAGAGCAGGGAGTAGTAACAGCAATGGAAGAAGTTCAGATTCTGAAGGTAGTTGAAGAATTTCTAGACGTATTTCCCGAAGAACTTTCCGGTCTGCCACCGGTTAGAGATATTGAGTTCAGTATAGAATTGGCACCTGGGACTAAATCGATATCAGATCGAGTTTACAGAATGGCGGATTCAGAGCAGGCCAAGGTATATCAGCACATAGAGGAATTGAAGGAGAAGAAGTTTATCCAAGCTAGCGTATCGCCATGGGCAGCACCAGTGGTACTTGTGGGGAAGAAGGATGGATCATCCAGATTGTGCATCGATTACAGAAAGCTTAACGTGGCAACAGTAAAGAACAAGTACCCATTACCCAGGATCAACGACTTATTTGATCAGTTGAGCAAGGCTAGAGTTTTCTCCAAGATAGATCTTCGTTCAGGGTACCATCAGGTGAGGGTTCGGAAGGAAGACATTCCCAAGACAGCATTCAGGTCGAAGTATGGACATTATGAATTCTTAGTAATGCCGTTTGGTTTGACCAATGCTCCAGCAATATTTATGGATTTGATGAACCGCATCTTTATGCCATATTTAGATCAGTTTATCGTAGTATTTCTCGACGACATTCTTGTGTACTCTGCTAGTGAAGAGGAGCATGAAGACCATCTCAGGAAAGTGTTACAGGTTCTGAGAGAGAACCAGTTGTATGCCAAGCTCAGCAAGTGTGAGTTCTGGATGGACCATATTTTATTCTTGGGTCATATCGTATCAGGAGCTGGAGTAGCAGTGGATCCCAAGAAGGTAGAAGCAGTAGAGAGTTGGCCAGTACCCAAGACCGTAGCTGATGTACGGAGTTTCTTAGGATTGGCAGGATATTACAGAAGATTTGTGTCAGACTTTGCAAGACTCTCAGCACCCATGACCCGCTTGACACGGAAGGATGTGCCATTCGTTTGGTCGGCAGAATACCAGTCATCATTTGAGAATTTGAAGCAGAAGTTGATATCAGCGCCTATTCTTACATTGCCAGTTGGACCCGGAGGTTTTACTGTATATTGTGATGTGTCAGGTAAAGGACTTGGATGTATCCTCATGCAGCACGGAAAGATGATAGCATATGCATCTAGACAGCTTCGAGACCACGAGAAGAATTATCCGACTCATGACTTGGAGTTGGCAGCAGTAGTATTTGCTTTGAAGCTATGGAGGTATTACTTATATGGTGATCGAGTGGACATGTACACAGACCACAAAAGTCTGAAGTACATCTTTACTCAGAAGGAGCTGAACATGAGGCAGAGAAGGTGGTTGGAGTTGATCAAGGATTATGGCGTGGAGCTTCAGTATCATCCAGGCAAGGCTAATGTAGTGGCAGACGCTCTCAGCAGGAGAGGCGGCGCATTTATGTTGACAACGCAGAGACATATCTTAGAAGACCTTCAGGAGATGGGCATAGAAGTTATACTTCCTAGTGATGTAGGAGTTCTGGCTAGTCTACAAGTCCAATCTGACTTGGTAGATAGGATCAAGGCAGCTCAGGCACAAGACCCAAGGATTCAAAAGCTTAGGGCAGAATGTGAGTCAGGACTCAGGAAGGAGATGCAAATTCATGAAGATGGTACGCTTAGGTTTGGATCACGTCTATGTGTGCCCAGTGGAGATATCAGACAGGAAGTTATGGCAGAAGCTCACAGTTCCCAGTATTCTATACATCCTGGAGGGACCAAGATGTACCAAGATATCAAGCAGCACTTCTGGTGGAATGGAATGAAGAGAGAGATAGCTAGATTCGTTTCTCGTTGCTTGGTATGTCAGCAAGTGAAGGCAGAACAGCAGAGGCCAGCTGGATTATTGCAACCGCTTCCCATCCCGGAATGGAAATGGGAGCATATTACAATGGACTTTATGACCGGTTTACCAAGATCACCAAATGGTAAAGATGCTATTTGGGTGATAGTGGACCGACTTACAAAGGTAGCACACTTTCTTCCTTTCAGAGTAGGGCAATCTACAGAAAAGTTGGCAGAGTTGTATATACAACAGATAGTCAGGCAGCATGGAGTTCCTGTCAGTATTGTGTCAGACAGAGATACCCGCTTTACATCGCATTTTTGGAAGAGCTTACATCATAGTCTGGGTACCAAGTTAAGATTTAGCACGGCTTACCATCCGCAAACGGACGGGCAATCAAAAAGGACGATTCAGACTTTAGAAGACATGTTGCGAGCTTGCACTCTAGATTTTGGAGGGTCTTGGGAGAGTCACCTTCACTTGGTCGAGTTCTCATACAACAACAGTTATCAAGCCAGTATCCAGATGGCGCTATTTGAGGCACTATATGGTAAGAAGTGTAGATCGCCGCTAGCATGGGATGATATCGGGGAAAGGAAGATGTTAGGCCCAGAAATGATTGTTCAGACGGTTGAAGTGATTAAGGGAATTAGAGAGCGACTTCGTGTTGCGCAGGATCGGCATCGTCATTGGGCGGACCAGCATCGTAGGCCGCTAGAGTTTTCTGTTGGGGACCACGTGTTCTTGCGGATTTCACCTACCCGTGGGGTCATTAGATTTGGCGTTCGCGGGAAGCTGAGTCCGCGGTACGTGGGCCCATTTGTTATCCTTGATCGGATAGGCGATGTTGCTTATCGTTTATCACTCCCACCTTCGTTACGAGAGGTGCATGACGTATTTCACGTATCTCAATTGCGAAGGTATGTATCGGACCCCAGCCATATCCTCGATCATTCAGAACTGATTGTTGGTACCAACCTGTCTTACGAGGAGCAGCCTGTGTCCATCTTGGACCGAAGAGAGAAGATACTCAAGAACCAAACAATTAACCTTGTCCGGGTTGCTTGGGGTCATCACTCTTTGGGAGAGTCAACGTGGGAACGTGAGGATGATATCCGATCACGGTATCCACATCTGTTTGACTCACAAGGTATATCTTTTTCTGTGTACCTTGATTGTCTTGATTCCTCATGTTTATCACCTTATAGGTAAAATTGCTTGATATCGTAGATTGATGGATTTACATAGATGTTACTTGCTATGGACATTGTAAAATGATTGCTTTATTGAATTGCTTGTACTTGGATTAGTTTAGCCCCGATATTTCTATCTTGCTTGAATTTAAAATTTCGAGGACGAAATTTTTTCAAGGAGGGTAGAGATGTCACTCCCCGTTCCCGGAATGCGTATTCTAATACGTATATTGCCTGAATGTATTTATTTAGTATTTATCATGTAGTATCCTGTATTTAAATTCCTATAACTTCATGTTAATTAATTATCTGTATTTTATTTTCTGCACTTTATTTTTCTGCAATTCTATTATCTGCTCTTTAAATTTTTATGTTAATTAATTAGCTGCTCTTTAATTTTCATGCTAATTAATTCCTGTAATTTTATTTCTGTATTTTATTTTCTGCAATTTACTTCTCTGCTTTAGTTTTATTTTCGGTTGGATGAGCCCCTTAAACCCGACCCATTAAGAACCCGGCCCAACTCCCACCTACCACCCCTTTGCTACTTAAAGCTACCCTCTCCCTTCTCTCTCCTCATTCACTCCTTCTTCACCATTACTTCTTCTTCTTCCTTTCATTACACTCTCCACCTACCAACTAGCCAAGTACATCTTGCACTACATGAGGACCATATTTTATGGTTCAATATTCTTCCTCTCATGATTCTAAAAGAGTTTAGTGCTTAGTATTTTTGATTTCATTGGTTCACTTCTTGTAGATCTAAGTTATTGTATTTTCGGTTGTCTATGGGTTTTGATCTAGCAAACTCCTTTGTTCTCAAGATTTGATGGTTCCATGTCGTAGAGCAGTTCATCCTACCCAATTTTGACCTTTAGAAAGTTGGATTTGGACTTGTTTTGACCAAGTTATGGACTTTTGAAGCTTTGGGGTACAACCATGGAGTTCTTGCTGTTTGGAGAAGACAGTGAGCAGTGTATGCTAGCTTTTTAGCTTGTGCCACTTGACTACGCGCGCTCTTTAGCGCAGCGCAGTCTGACCCATACGCTGCCTTTTTAGGAAGCGTGTGTCTTGCATACGCTACCTTTTGGAAGCGTGTGTCGTATGAAGTCCATACGCTACCTTTTTGGAGCGTATGACTTGCATACGCTGACTTGGATGGTCAGGAGCCGTATGAAGTCCATACGCTATCTTTTTGGAGCGTATGACTTGCATACGCTGACTTGGATGGTCAGGAGTCGTATGAAGTCCATACGCTACCTTTTTGGAGCGTATGACTTGCATACGCTGACTTGGATGGTCAGGAGTCGTGTGAAGTCCATACGCTACCTTTTTGGAGCGTATGACTTGCATACGCTGACTTGGATGGTCAGGAGTCGTATGAAGTCCATACGCTACCTTTTTGGAGCGTATGACTTGCATACGCTGACTTGGATAGTAAGGAGTCGTATGGAGTTCATACGCTGCCTTTAGAAGCGTATGACTCCCATACGCTAGCTTGGCTTGAGCATAGCTTGACCTGAGCGTACGCTGACATGAGCGTAGGCTGACATGAGAGTAGCCTGCTTACCCTGGATCTTCTATAGCCCTGTATATTGATATCTTATTAGATGTTTAACGTCCATTTTATATCCTTACGCCTTTTGGCATGAACTCGATAAAATCATGATATGTTATTATTGTTAATATCGACTGTTATGTGGAATGTGCCCTGTGTCTTGATTGATTCACGGGTACCCAGTATGACTGGGACTTGACCATGAGAGTTATAGACTCGACCCCCGTTTAATGCTAATTGACTTTCATGCCTTGTCACCATTGATAATAATGGTTATCTTGACTAAATTGATCATGCGTTCCTAGTTGGAACTAAGAGACTGGCTAGTCGTCTTATTGAATTGAATGAACGAGACACGTTCATGTAATGAACTATTGTACTCGACTGGCTGATCCCGAATATTGCCATACATGCACATGCAGGCTTCAATCTATTTATTTATTTATTTATTTAATTATTTTTCTACAAAAGAAGCATGTGTACTTTATGGTCAAGGCATGATTACCGTGGATAGATTTGATTGTTGCATTACGCTATGTAAGACCTGCAACCTAACCGTACTGGTATCGTTGTAGAGTTGTGCATATCGTACCCCGTACGAAAGTACTCATTTGAATGACCATGATCCACGGCATGGGATTTCACTCAACGTAGGGACTCTTAAGTTAAATAAAATAATAATTGCATGGAGAGAATGGATTCCCGAGTTCTTATATGGCAGCCCCCTTGGGACAAGTAGTACCCGATGGGCCGGCTGGTTCCCACAGATACTGTAAAACTGCCACACGGACAGGGAACAGTATCTGCTTATATTATTATTGTACATTGTATATTGATGACGGGCGTCCTGCTAGGACTCGTATAATTCATGCATGGCGCACATGATTGACTGGATAGACTAGCCATGCTTGCACATAGTAAGAACTACGGAATCCCTAATTGCATTATTCCAGGATAACTTGGAACTCATAATAGCAAGCCGTAGGAGTTGATTGGCCGTTCAAGACGATTTGTTTGTGTACTGTACTCTGTTACCTAACTGGGATGATCAGAATGTCAGGACATGACGGGCCAACTTCTGTCCTTGTTTGGTTGGGAGGTTGGTTCGAAGTGTCTTGATGTGATGTGAGTCCTAGTAGCCAGCAGAGATCTATTTATCATATTTCACATTACTGGTTTTAGTTCTCATGTCGTGCTCCCTTGTGGTACTTGCTATTAGAGGTCTAACCTCTCTGGTTTTGCATGGCCAGATTTAGAGCCAGTTCCCGAGGACTCAGCGTACTTCCACCTCCAGGTTGGTCAATACTAGAGGAATGATCGCAGGAGGCCTCTAGTGGGTTCCTTAACTTCACCACTCGTTTTGTTATCTACTTTATACCTTGCCGTTTGGCACCGACATGTTAGTCGGATTGTCTTGTACTTACTTTTGTATAATTGTAATTAAGTCAGACTGCAGCTGATAACAATTGTGTATGCTTACTATATCATCTGACTATGTTTTGTAAAGCCAGATCTCAAGAACATTTTGACTGAGCGTTTGGGACGCCTTACTGCTTTACCTTACATGTTCTATATTTCTGTTTCTTGTTTGAATGATTGAGACAATAGATGTGTAATGACCATAGTAAGACTTTTATGTAGTATGCACCCCCTCGTCTGGTTAGACAGCATTGATCGTATTATACGGTATTCTTCTACCCGTAATACGTAGCTGGCTGAGTCACTCCCCCGCTCTCCAGTATTCTGGTTCTGGGGCGTGACAACTTCGGGAGGAGGTTCTTCAGGAGGCGCATCGTTCTCAGTACTCTATACATCCTGGGGCCAACAAGATGTATAGAGACTTGAGACAGCATGTTTGGTGGTATGGCATGAAATGCGAGGTGGCTCAGTTCGTTTCGAGATGCTTGGTGTGTCAGCAGGTGAAGGCCGGGAGGCAGAGACCCGGTAGATTGCTCCAGCCACTACCCATTCCTGAGTAGAAGTGGGAGCATATCACTATGGACTTTGTATTTGGGCTTCCGCGCTCCCCAGGAGGGAAGGATGCGATTTGGGTCATTGTTGATCGATTGACCAAATCGGCCCACTTTTTGTCTTTCAAGGTGGGTTTGTCTACGGAGAGGTTGGCCGAGATATACGTACGGCAGATAGTCCGATTGCACGGGATTCCAGTGAGTATAGTCTCGGATCCGGACAGCCGATTCACTTCCCACTTCTGGAGGAGTTTGCAGCTTAGCTTGGGCACATCGCTCAAGTTCAGTACCGCATACCACCCCCAGACAGACGGGAAGTCGGAGAGGACGATTCAGACCCTCGAGGATATGCTTCGTACCTGTGTCTTGGACTTCGGGGGATCTTGGGAGGACCACCTTCACTTGGTAGAGTTTGCTTACAAAAACAGCTACCAAGCCAGTATAGAGATGTCACCTTTCGAGGCTCTATAAGGACGGAGGTGCCGTACTCCCTTATCTTGGAATGATGTCGGCGAGAGGGTTTTGCTTGGCCCTGAGATGGTAGTGGATGCTGCAAAGAAGGTCAGGGTTATCAGAGATAGACTTAGGGTGGCGCAGGATAGGCAGCGGCATTGGGCCGATAGCCACCGGAGGCCGTTGGAGTTTGAGGTATAGTTTAGATTTTTCTAGTATTGAGTCTGATTGTGATTGTTTTAGATCAAGCTTTAAGTCTTGTGTTTTTGTTCTAGGTTGATGATCTTGTGTTTCTGCGGATTTCTCCGACGCGTGGCACGATTCATTTTGGTGGCGGCAGGAAGCTTAGTCCACGATACATCGGACCATTCCGTATCTTGGGCAGGGTCGGTGCAGTGGCTTACCGACTGGAGTTACCGCCCGCACTAGAGGGAGTGCACAACGTGTTCCACGTGTCGCAGCTGAGATGGTACGTGGCAGATCCCAGTCACGTCTTGGACCACTCCGAGATCGAAGTGGGACCGACACTCAGCTATCCAGAGAAGCCGGTTGAGATCTTGGACCGAAAAAAAAATGTGCTCCAGAACCAGGTTATTCCCTTGGTTCGCGTTGCATGGAGGCACCACTCTCCAGGTGAGTCTACCTGGGAGAGAGAGGACGACATGCGGGAGCGATTCCCATATCTCTTCGAGCCTTGAGGTAAAATTCTTTCTTTTCCTTCCTTGTTCAATTCATTATTGCTGTGTTAGTTCTCATTCAATTTCGAGGACGAATTTTTTAAGGAGGGTAGATTTGTCACCCTCAATTTTTGAATTAGGAGTATTTTTGTCATTTTCCAAGTTTTATAATTTTTAGGAATTTTATTTGATTTTATATGATTTTTAGGGATTTGTTTGATTTAGTTTGAATTTTATCCAATTTGGACTTAAGTTGGAGACCCGGGTAGCCTGGACACTAGTGGGACCCACATACTAGCTGGACTTGGCCCACATACCATCCTAATTAGGCTAGAAACCATAAACCAATACTTCCATGGCTTAACTAGTCATTTTAGAGGCTTAATTAGTTAATTAGAATTAAACCGAAACAAACCGAACCAAACCAAACCCGAACCGAACCCAAACTAAGTCTAATGGGTTGGGGGCCTAATGGGTCTCCACCCAAAACCCAATAACCCCCCCTTTGGCCGGCCATGTAGGGAGCAAACCCCCCTCCTCTTTTCTTCATCTCTAAGTAATCTCTCTCTCTTCATTCATTTCTTTCAAAGCTCCTTCTTCTTCAAGCAAACCATTCTAGGTATGCCATTAATCCCTCATTTATTTCCTCTTTTACATTTATCTCCTTCACAATAAATGAAGAGGAGCTCATTCTCCACCTTTTGACCATAGATTTTATAGGTTTTTCTAAAAATCTAGGTTAGAGATTAATTGGGGTTTTCTTAATTAGAGTGGTATATATGTATATATGTGTATATATATTTATATGTATTGTGTGTGTGTAGAGAGTGGTGGTGGTGGTATGGGTGTCATGAGAATGGTGAGAGTGAGTGTGTGTTTGTCATGAGAATGGTGAAAGTGAGTGTGTGTTTGTGTGAGTGTGTGTGTATGTATTTATATATATATGGATGTGTGTGTGTGTATATATATATAGATAGATAGATAGGTAATTAGAGTATATATATGTATGTGTATGTATATATATATATATATATATATATATATATATATATATATATATATATATATATATATATAGATATCTAGATAACTAGATATAAATATATAGAGATAGATATATATATATATATATATATATATATATATATATATATATATATATATATATATATATATATATATATATATATATATATATATATATAGAGTAGAGGAAGTAGGAAAGAAGAAGAAGAATAAGCAACTACAGTAGCAGCAGTACACTGCAGTAGCAGCAGCTACTGCAGTAGCAGCAGCAGCAGCTACTGCAGTAGCAGCAGCAGCAATAGCAGAACGCAGCAACAGCAGCAAATAAGCAGAGCAGCAGCAGTAGCATAGCACAAGCAGTAGCAGGAGAAGAAGTAGCTTAGGAGAAGGAGGAAGGGAAGATAGGAAGGAAAGATAAGAAGAAGATTAAGAAGAAGATTAAGAAAGATAAGAAGAAGATTAAGAAGAAGATTAGAATTAGAAGAATAGGAAGAATTAGAAGAAGAAGAATTGGAAGAATAGGAAGAAGGAAAAGAATGAGAAGGAGAAGGGAAGGAAGAGTATTAGTATAGGAATGTGGGAAATTAAATTAGAAAGGTTAGAGAGTGAGTAGGTTTTGGTGAAAGGGTGAAATGGAGCACCGAGTGTCGAAACGCGTTGAAACTTGGAGGAGACCTAGATTACGTGAATTAGATTTTGTGGGTAGGCTTCTGAGTTGAAATCAGGATTTTAGAACGACGGTATCGTACCGTACCATTGCGTATCTTGAGATATTCAAGATATCGGCAATAGACCGTAAGATGGACTGGATATCCTACTACCCTAGGAAGCTTGGTAGGTAATGAATGTATAGGCTAGTATCCTACTACTCTAGGAAGCACGGGTCGAAATACCAAGCGTAGGTAGGCTAACTTGATATTCACCTAGGCTAAAAATTTACCTTTGTAAAGGATAAATTAAGATATTGGCCTACGGCCAAGATACGGGTTTCGGAGTCCAAGATGGACTCGGATATAGATTGTAAGGGTTGGTAATAATTAGAAATAGTCGTCTAGACCTAGTTTTGACCTTGGTTGACCACGGTTGACTTTTTAGACCAAAAGTCAACTATGGGTCAACACTTTACCCAATTTAGTCCCAAATTCCATTAGACTTGAACGGTTGACCAAAAGTCAACTGTTAGTCACCATTGACCTAGGATTGACCTAGGATTGACCTAGAGTTGACCAGAGTTGATCCGTTGACCAAAAGTCAACTGTAAGTCAACTTTTGACCTAGTTTGATACGGGTTGACTTCCAATACTCTCCCATGACCAAGGTTGACCCAACTAGACTTATCTTGACCTAGAATGACTTAATAGGATTTAATTTGATTTGACTTTACTTTCTAAACATAGTATTGATACGTCTTGTTCTCTATAGGTCCTCGAGACGCTGCATTGGATCCGGTTGACATATTTTATCATATCACAGGCGAGTACATTCTCTGATAACTTCTTCCCAATTTATGATAACTGTTATGATTCATGTACTTAGTGTAGATATGCTTATTCCTGACATATGGTTCTCACGGATTGGTATTCCTGGATCTCGATGAGAGATGTTTCTCCTTCTTAGGTTGGGATGTATTGTGCAAGCTCCCTTGTAGCTTTTGCACAATATGTGGTCACTGATTCTAGAGAAGACTTGCTCCCTTCTCATTAGAATCCCGTGCAGTGACGTGTCATGTTTGGATCCATTCTACCAGTTGGGGGTAGGGGGAGTAGTAGCGTATGCTTGTGATCATATCCTCCTTGCATTCTTGAATAATGTTAGTCATATACCGCACTTATGACTAGCCAGGCCAGATCTTACAGGTTTCCAAGTCGGTCACAAGCTGAAACTACTACTCACACACATTGGATATATGGCTTACCTTGATTTGTGTATATACCATGATTCAGTTCTACTTTCCTGTTCTAGCTCTAGCCCTACAGCTTACCATGCCATGATACATACATGTACCATGATTCATTGTATATGCTCTATTTACAGTCTTATAGTTTTTATTCTATCTTGAGATCTGTTATGAGATATATGTACTCGTTCCATCCTGATCGGATATGTTAAAAATATTACAGATGCTGATGAGGGGGATTGCAGTACCTACTACAGTCCGGATGACGTAATGGGCTTAGACTTGGAGACCTTGGTCCAGCAGGGCTTAGTTTCGCCTGACGAGACTTTACCTATTGCTTAGTTAGAGTTATTTGTACTGGACCTTGTCTCCAGTTACTTTTGAGACTGTTATATTTTGGCTTGTATTAGAGACTGAGACTTGGACTTGTATATTATATGTGTTTGGACTTGACATGTTATATTTTATTGTCATGTTGTCTTTATCTTTCAGTCTTTACTTTACCATCTTAGAGTTGTGATTGAGTACTAATATATTATCATTGCTTGTCCTCCGTTCGGAGTTGACCATATTCTCGACAGGTTTTTGATATTATATATAAACTGTTGTTAGAGTAGAAAACCTACAGCGTTCCACGCCGTTTTTACGGTGAGGGCTGGGCGTTGTTATGTACACGTGCCCTTATAGCGAGTGCGGGTAGTGACACTACGGCGGCATATAGCCATTTGTTCCCACGGTCTTAAGGCTCATCACATAGAGTTTGACTTGGACGATAGTGTCGCACGGAATGCAATAGGTTTAAGGCATGAAACACTGTTGTTTCGATGATAGAAATGCCACAGGCTATGGCAAGTATTAGGCACGTTTGGTGTAAGTTAAGTTAGAAGGCTATGCAGTAGTCGTTTCCTCGATTTCAAAGAAGTAAGTTCACGCGACCGTTTGTCGCTGAGGCGGTCCCTCGGTTGGGAGTCTCACGGTTCCTATGCACGTTTTCAAAGTATGAGGCAGTCCCTCGGTTGGGAGTCTCACAGTTCCTATGCACATTTTCAAAGTATGACGCGGTCCCTCGGTTGGGAGTCTCACGGTTCCGATGCACGTTATACAAAGTGTGGTTTAGAGCACGAGATGCTAAGTATAGTTCCAGTCGTATCGTAAAGTTAGGCCTTGCATCTACGTGAGTCTAGATGTCTCGTAGGTGCGTGGTCATTGGACTACTTGTCGATAAGAATTTCTTCCTCGACTGGTATTATGTCGGGGCACCGGGCCCAGTCGACCTAGGGGGAAGACGTTATAGCAACGCTGAATTGTACCGCGTGGGTAGTCGGGAGCTTTCCATGGGACTAGCTACCTTGCATCGAAAGACCCGCCGTCTACTCGAGCTATGTCCACGATGGCTTGTCGTGCCAGTGGCCTTTCATATAGATAATTAGTGTGCTGAGCGGCAATCCGCATGCATGGTGTCGGTCGTACCAAAGGAAGTGCAAGCACGGTATGTCTTGAGTCATGAGATGTGTGCTCGATTTGCACCCAAAGTATTATGAAGCCTAAGATTTGGCTATGCGTAAAGATACGTGCTTCGGCACGAGATATGGCATCGTGCTTGAGTTCTCAACACCGGTTCCACAAGTTGGGTTAGATGTTTCGAGTTAAGTGTGGAAGGACCGTAAGGCGAGTTTGGTTAAGTCAGGTTAAGCTGCGAGGCACGGTCTCGATGTTTGAGGCACGAACAAGTTTATGACACGACCATGTTGTTACGACACAAGTATAGGCAAATTATTAAGTGGCGATGCACTGCCTCAGAGATATTAAAGCACGAATCGAGTTCATGGCACGACCGAGTCATTACGTCCCAGAGTAAGGTACGGAAGATAAGTATGAGTCAGTGCATTGACAATATGAGCATGAGAAAGGTCTAGAGACAAGGATAAGGAAGTTATCGGTGCAAGGCACGAAGATGGTCTAGAGACACAAAATAGGCTGAGGCATCGGTCCTAAAATCGATCCTAAGGCAAGAATAGAAAGACAATCATAAAGGGACTATGTTGCACAAAGTAAACGAACATGTCGGTTTTGTATGGGTGGACGAGGAGCTCACTCCATCAGTACAGTTGAGTACTGACACCCACACAGTTTTCATGTGCAGGCACAGGTAGAAGCTCGTGGTGCGGAGATCGCTAGGATACGTCGAGGCACGGAGTTCCTTGGCGATTCGTAACATGCGACCGCGTGGAGTCAAGACTTATACGGGACGTAATGTATGGGCCTCGCCTTCCGAAGCATCCACTGGTTCAAGACTTGTATTGAGAGGCGAGAGAGAGCTGAGTGAACTTGTAATATGAGAAGAGTGAGCTTGAGTGATTGTAATCTTGGCCTTGCGCCCCATTATAATTCTTATTTCAATATCAATAAAATGTATCGTTTGAATGACTTGTGTTTTCTTATAAATTTTTGCTGGCTTATTCAATGTCTCTGCTTGGAACTTCTATGCGACGACCCCGTCGCAGCCGCTGCAATCGACCGTTATAGAACCCGCCTTGCACGAGTGTAATCTAGGCTCGTACGGCATCACGCTTTAGCGAAGACGATCGCTCCTACAGGAACGGAGCGTGATAACAAGAGCATGGGGAAGTCCAAGTGTCGGTACGAGAACTCGGAGTGTTACCACTGTGGCAAGAAGGGCCACATCAAGTAGAACTGTTTTGCTTGGAAGAGAAAGAAAAAGGGCGACAATGAAAGCAAGATAAGAACACTACAGCGGCGGCCTCGATACATGGAGGCAATGTGATCGTTGTAGGTGATGAGGTTATCAAAAACCTCGATGATAATTCTTGGCTGGTGGACTCAGGGGCTTTAGCGCACGTATCTCATAATAGGGCACTATTAGCCACCTACACGACAGTCGACTGTGGAGTGTTGAAGATGGGCAATGGAGATGTGTCGATGGCGGTTGTATTTGGAGATGTACATTTGATGACGAAGATGGGAACAGTTCTTGTTCTCAAAGATGTTCGTTATGTCCCTGATATCCGTTTCAACCTGGTGTTGGTTGAAACGTTGGATGACGAGGGATTCTTCAGTCTTTTCGGAAATAGTCAGTGGAAGCTTTCCAGAGGTTCGATGGTGATTGCCAGAGGAAGCAAGAATCTGGTCTCTACTATATGGAGGAGAGGGCACAGGGGACACAGGAGGTGAACACAGTTTCTGATGCATCTACCGAGTTGTGGCACAGGTGACTTGGCCATATCAGCGAGAAGGGGATAAGCTACTTGGTGATCAGAAAGGTGATTCCAGGGCTCAAGTCTACAAAGTTGGAGAAGTACACGCACTGCTTAGCTGGGAAGCAAAATTGGGTGTCTTTTCAAAGTCACCCAAGTTCAAGGAAGCCGACGTTGCTCGAGTTGATTCACACGGATGTCTGCGGTCCTATAAAGGTAAAATATATTGGTGGTGTTTCTTACTTTGTTACTTTTATTGATGAATGTTCCAGGAAGGTTTTGGTCTATGCCTTAAAGACCAAGGATCAGGTGCTGCCCACTTTCACAGAGTTTCAGGTCTCTGTTGAAAGAGAGATGGACAAGAAGTTATTGTGTGTTCGGTCCGACAACGACGACGAATACATTGGTCCCTTTGAAGCTTATTGCAGAGAGCAAGGGATACGACACCAGAAGACTCCGTCCAAGACACCTCAAGTCAATGGTGTAGCGGAGCGCATGAACAGGATACTAATGGAGAGGGTACGGTATTTGTTATCAGAAGCAAATTTGCCAGCAGTTATTAGGGTGAGGCTCTTCTTGTAGCTGCTTATGTTATTAATTTATCTCCTAGTGCTCCTTTGCAGGGTGATGTGCCTGACAAAGTATGGTACGATAAAGAGTCGTCAAACAATCACCTGCGAGTGTTTGGTTGTAAGGCCTTCGTGCTTGTACCGAAAGATGAGAGGTCCAAACTTGGGCCGAAAATGAGACGGTACGTCTTTGTCGGCTACGGTCGGGATGAGTTTGGCTATAGACTCTACGACCCAGTAGGAAGAAAGCTCTACAGAAGTAGGGATGTAGTATTCGTCGAGGATCAGACCATGACCAACACTCAAGATTCAAAGACGTCTTCTGAGGCTGAGGAATTGCCTGAGTTAGAGTCATTTTGCTTCGAGCAGTTTCCAGAGGACATCGCAAAGGATCCAGTTATGGGGCAGCCAGTACAAGGAGTTACACCCAACCTTGATCATCAGCCTGCTGATGGTGGTCAGGGTGTCCCTTAGAAGGATGAGCATGCCGGAAAGGCAATTTCTGAAGGGGAGAAGACTGTTGGTATACAGCCAGCACCAGTGGCCCCATTAAGAAGGAGCGACAGAGAGCGTCGACCATCTATGAGATACTCACCGGGTGAGTATGTGCTACTGACTGATGGGGGAGAGCCCGAAAGTTTTACAGAGGCTATGGAAGATGAACACAGACAAGAGTGGATGCAGGCTATACAAGAGGAGATGGGTTCCTTACACGCCAATTCTACTTACGAGCTGGTGCGGTTGCCAAAGGGCAAGAAGGCTTTGAACAATCGATGGATATTTAGAGTGAAGCAGACAGATGATGCTACTCGCCCTCGATACAAAGCGAGGCAGGTTGTTAAAGGCTACGGTCAGCGAAAAAGGCGTGGACTATGATGAGATCTTTTCGCTAGCCGTCAAGCAGTCACCTATTCGGGTGGTGCTAGCATTGGCAGCCAGTTTTGACTTAGAGGTCGAGCAGATGGACGTTAAGACGTCATTCCTCCACGATGATCTTGAGGAGGAGTTATTGTCACCCCTATTTCTCGTATTTCGTATTTTGTGCGTATTTTGATTTTTATCAGGTATTTTAATTTTCTGTACTTGCAGTATTCCTGGCTTCTCGTATTTTGCTCGGTTTTATTTTTGAGGAGACTTGGCTTGGTTTGACTTGGTTTAGCATGGTTTGGTTCTATTTTGGTTTATTGTTGGACCACCCTAACCTATACTACCCCTCAAGCTCACCCCACCACCACCATTTAATACCATTCCCCTCTCTCTCTCCTCACATTTACTTTCATTTATTTCCCCCACCAAGAAACCCCCTTCTTCCTCCATCCTCCAAACCCTAGTGGAAGAGAGGCAAGTTGCATCTTGCCAAACATGAGAATCCACTTTCATGAGTTCATCACTTAGCTTCGCTCATTGGGAGTAACTTTAGTTCTTTGTATTTTCGGATTTGGGGTATTGTGGAGCTTGAATCTTGTACTTTACATTTTCGGATTTTACATGTTTTGATGTGTTTTGGCCGATCTTGGGTGGGATTTGATGTGCTCATGTGGTAGAGAATCAAATTTCACCCAAGATGGACCCTTGGAAGTTTGGATTTGGAGCTCGGATGGCCGAGTTGTGATGTTGCTAAGTTTTCGGCCATGGTGTTCTTCCTTGGGAAGAAGATGACTCTGTGGTAGCCGATGGCGCCTATTTCCCCTGCGTAGGTCCGATGGCGCCTACTTTGGCCGCTTGCCCTTGCAAGTGCGCCTCTTGGCCGCACGCTCCTTAGCGCTGCGCGCCTCTTCCAAACAGAACGCTTCATAGCGCCTGTTCTCCTTGACTTGGTCGATGGCGCCTATTCTGTGAACTAGGCGCGGTTGGCCAATGGCGCCTACTTCTCCTTTGATTAGGCGCAGTTGGCCGGCCATCCTCGACTAGGCGCCATCTGTCCCATCTGACTGGGCGCCAAACTGTCCCATCAGTGGTAGGCGCAGTTCATTCTATGAACTAGGCGCGGTTCATTCCCCATGACCTAGGCGCACTTGGGCCGGCCTTATTCTAGGCGCACTTCAGTGAGCATGGTAGGCGCACTTTAGGGTGCTGCCTACTAGGCGCACTCTAGTGCCCTCAACCTAGGCACACTCTAGAGTGTTGTCAACCCCCTCCCCCTTTTTTGGCACACTCTAGTGTGTTGCCACCTGGCCTGCCCTGGTGCACCTGCATCCCTTGTGCCCCCAGTATCTGCTTATTTCTGGGTTTTATTTTAATGAATTGGAGCTTCAAGGATTTTGTTGCCCACGTCACGACTTGGCTCGACTTGGCACTTTTGACACAACTTGGAGTTTTGCCATTTTCTTGATCTTGACATGATTTGAGTTGACTTTTCATAAATTGTGACTAGAACTATATAACTGGAACCTGTTAACTTGACAACTTGCTAGTGGCCCGCGGCGGCGCACTTCCTTGTAACATGACATGATAATATAATAACTTGACAACTTGAGCTGCTGAGGCAGGCTTACTTGACTTGCTACGTGACTTGACACCGTGGGTGTGCATCTTGTGCTTGATTAATCTACTGGTCCAGTCTTGCATCATGTCTAGGACGTGAACCTCTGGGTACCACGGCCAGAGGTTCACATGAATTCGGACTAGGTAAATGATTAGTTCACAAAACTAGAACATGGAGATTTCCCGGCTACAGGCAATCCCGTTACCTGGGCGGCCTTGGGAATTGATGCTTGCCGACGAGTAGGGCACAATTCCAGCACACTGTTAGGTGTTGCACCCCTTGATGGTACTTGAGGGTACACTTGTCTCTCGGACAACGTACCCACCTGAACCCAGCTCCTTGCTTGCGTTCTGGGTAGCCTGGATAGTCTGCAGGGCCTGTGGCTGATAGGAACATCTCATTGCATCTTGCTAGTAACTAGGTTGTGACAACCCTAGTTAGTTAATTTATCAAGCCGTAGGACTTGCTTGGTCGTTGTGAAATGGTTGGCGCCTGGTCTTGTCTAGCCTTGTCTTGCTTGCCTAGTCTTGCCTAGGCCTGATCTAGTCCCTGTACCTGGCTCTCATTCCGAGCATGCTTGTCTTTATTTTAATTTTAGATAAATGGTCTAGCGCATGCGTTATTCAGGCGAAGGGTTACAACCCCGGTCCTTGTTTGGTTTAAGGGTTGTAACCTGGGAGACCGGAATATTCTCATGTTATGACCAGTTATCGCCCTATTGTATGTATTTCTTTCTTGTACCTTTATTTTCATTCCGACTTGATATGCTGGTTTTAGTTCTTGTGCATGGCCTCCTTTGTGGCACTTGCTCTTTCTGGGGTCTGACCCAGCTGGTTTTGTATGGCCAGATTTCGGAGCAGCTACCGAGGATCTACCGCAGTTCCAGCCCGATGGTGTCAACTAGAAGAAACCGGGGCCAAGAGTGGGTTTCTATTTTTGTACCGCTCACTCATATGTAAATTAAATATTCTTTTGAGGCGTTTGCCGGCGAGCACCTGTTAGCTCGTATGTACATTTTCTTGATGCTGTAATCATGATGAACAGATCCTAGGGTTGATCATGTATGATGTACTCTTTGCTAGTCCTGACATTTTGTAAGACTAGCTGCTTGATCATCTAATATGTAATATTTGGGACGCCTTGTATTTATATATTTGATGCTCAGACATCTTGTAATCTTAACACTTGCTTGAGATTGAGACAATAGGCTTGCTAATGACCACAGGAGACTGATGGCTTGTAGTTAACCCTCATATTTCTAGACAGCCGTGACCGTATACCGAGGTGTTTTCCATTTCGATATACGTAGCTGGCTATGTATGCCCCCGCTCTCCAGTATTCTGGTTCTGGGGCGTTACACGGTTTAAGTGGTGGCCCATGCAGGTCTTGAAAATTCAAGAAATGTGAGGGTTACCGGTAGATGTCTCAATCAGTAATCTCCCTTGATCTCTGCTCGTACTCTCTATTCCCTGGGAATCTTGATTCGGTCACTTGCATGCATCCTTGCTCTTTCACTGTCCTTCCTTATCGTTTCCCCCTGTCGTCTTCTTCAGCGGCACTGTTCACGGACGTGCCGATCAGCCAGGAGAAGCCCAGCATGAACCCCAGCAACAAGAGGAGCAGTCTCAGGACTCTGGAGCGGCCTCTAGAGTTGTACCTTCTGGAGGTCAGGAACCTCGCGTTCATGAAGCTCAGCCCGTTCCGCCTGTGAGACAAGAGGAGGGAGCCTTGGTAGGGCTTATCAGAGATTTGCTTGCAGCCCAGGATCGTCGAGGCGACGCCCTGCACCAGGAAGTTCATGAAGCACTGAATAGAGGAGGTCACCAAGGGAACCGGGCGGCCAACAGTTTCAAGCGCTTGAACCCTCCGTTCTTCGATGGCAGCGAAGACGCAATCGCCGCGGATGCATGGCTTCAGGATACCGAGGTAGTTCTGGAAGCGGCGAGGACTCCAGAGAATGAGAAGGTGGCAGTGGTCCGCCTACAGTTGTTGGATCTTGCCCGCAATTGGTGGGCAGCTCAGGCCATGGGATTGGCAGCGCCAGTCCCTTGGGCAGTATTTAGGGAGAGGTTCCAGACGAAGTACTTCGATGCCGTGGCACGGTACGATTTGCAGACTAGATTCACCAACCTGAAGCAAGGAGGCAGGACGGTCGATGGCTATGCGACCGAGTTTTCGAGGCTGAGTAGGTTTGCCCCCACCTTGGTGGCAACCGAGTATGATCGGGCCCAGCGTTTCCAGCAAGGGCTCCACTTGGAGATTTTATTAGCAGTTTAGCAGTTCGAGCACCAGACGTTCGACACCGTGTTGAGGGCAGCCAGGAGGCATGAATACACCTCCCAGAGGATTATGGATAGGACCGGAAGTAGGAAGCGGTCCCACAGCCAGTCGCACCAGTCGTCAGCACCAGCCCCGGCAGCTAGGGGTATTACGATTGGAGCTCCGAGTCGGACGGCCTCAGTAACGTCGGACCGGCATTCGACCCCGACGTTTCCTCAGCAGCAGCAGAAGCAGAAATCTTCTTCCACAGTAGGATGTTCATACTGTGGGAATCCGGGCCATGTGGTGGCAGAGTGTCGGAGGGCACAGGGATTGTGCCTAGCTTGTGGGGCGGCGGACCATAGGATAGGGTCGTGCCCAAATCGAGGGAGTTCATCCTCGTCCAACCTTACTAGTCCTTCAGTTAGGGGACCAGCACCAGTACAGCAGCAGCACCCGAGGCCGATGTTGCCTCAGAATCAAGCTTTTCAGCAGCAGAGTCCCCAGCAGTATGCTCAGGCCCAGGCTCAGATTCAGGCCAGGCATAGAGGTAATCAGCAGAGAGGACAGGCACCCAGAGGTCAAGTGATGGCAATGACCGCAGCAGAAGAGGTAGCGCCAGGTGAGGTTGTGGCAGGTACAATTCTCGTCAACTCTACCCCAGCATCAGCATTATTTGATTCTGGTGCATCTCATTCATTTATGTCTGCACGATTCGCGACACGGATAGGATTGGAGCCCGAGTCATTATCAGTGAGGCTTAATGTGCTTACTGGTAATGGTCTTGTGGGAGTAGATCGAGTGTTTTCCTCGTGTCGGATCGTAGTTAGCGGTAGGGAGTTCCCCGCTAGATTGGTAGAGTTTCCCCTGGCAGATTATGATGTAGTCCTAGGTATGGACTGGTTGAGAGATCATTATGCCAGGATAGACTGCCACATTGGCAGAGTTATCTTTAGTATCCCCGGAGAGCCAGAGTTTTCATTTTCCAGAGGCGCAGTAGAGCCCTCTTCTCCGGTATTGCGGATGGCAGTAGCAGCAGTGCAGTTGCCCAGGATTGTGGACGAGTTTCCAGATGTCTTCCCAGAGGAGCTTCCAGGTATGCCGCCAGAGAGGGAGATCGAGTTCACCATAGACTTGATTCCCGGAACCGCACCAGTGTCAGAGCGAGTCTACAGGATGGCGCCTTCAGAACTAGAGATTTTGTATAAGATGATTGAAGACTTGAGAACCAAGGGATTCATCCGTGCTAGTGGATCGCCTTGGGGAGCCCCTATGCTTCTTGTGAAGAAGAAAGATGGTACGTCCAGGCTATGTGTTGATTACCGTACCTTGAACTCAGTGACGATCAAGAACAGATACCCTCTCCCGAGGATTGATGACTTGTTCGACCAGCTTAAAGGGGCTTCAGTATTCTCGAAAATAGACTTGAGGTCAGGCTACCATCAGATCAGGGTCAGAGAGCAAGACATCCCGAAGACGGCGTTCAGATCAAGGTACGGGCATTGGGAGTTCCTAGTTATGCCCTTTGGAGCAACCAATGCGCCGGCAGTGTTCATGGATCTCATGAACCGTATCTTCATGCCTTACTTGGACCAGTTTGTGATCGTATTCATTGATGACATCCTGGTCTACAGCAAGAGTGAAGCAGAGCACGATCAGCATCTCAGAGTTGTCCTTCAGACACTTAGAGAACATCAGTTGTACGCCAAGTTCAGCAAATGCGAGTTTTGGCTCGATCGCATTTCGTACTTGGGTCATATCATTACCCGCGGAGGAGTGGAAGTGGATCCCCAGAAGATTGTGGCCATTGAGTCGTGGCCAGTTCCTAGATCAGTAGCAGAGGTTCGCAGCTTTCTTGGATTGGCCGGCTATTACCGGCGATTTGTTTCAGATTTTGCTAGAATTTCAGCGCCGATGACCCAGTTGACCAGGAAGGATGTGCCATTTGTTTGGACAGCGGAGTGTCAGGAATCCTTTGAGAAATTGAAGCGAGGTTTGATGACGGCTCCCATTCTCACTCTTCCGGATGGGACCGGTGGATTCACAGTGTATTGTGATGCTTCAGGGAAGGGATTAGGATGTGTTCTGATGCAGCATGGGAAGGTAATTGCTTATGCTTCGCGGCAACTTCGCGATCATGAGAAGAATTACCCAACCCATGATTTGGAGCTAGCAGCAGTTATCTTTGCATTGAAGCTTTGGAGGCACTACTTGTATGGTGATAGAGTTGAGATTTTCACGGATCATAAGAGCCTGAAGTATGTATTTACCCAGAAGGACTTGAATATGCGGCAGAGAAGATGGCTAGAATTATTGGTGGATTATGATGTCAACTTGCGGTATCATCCAGGGAAGGCTAATGTTGTAGCAGACGCCTTGAGCCGACGAGCAGGAGTCTATCTCCTGACAGCGCAACCAGAATTATTGTCAGATCTTCAGAAGATGGGTATTGAAGTAATTCTTCCTTCCAACGTGGCTTTGATGGCTAGTATTCAAGTTCAGTCCAGCATAGTTGAGAGGATCAAGGCAGCGCAGTCGGCAGACCAGAAGATTCAGCGACTCAGAGCAGAATGTGAGGCAGGACGCAGACCAGAGTTGAACATTCATGAGGATGGTACACTTAGATATGGCTCGCATCTTTGTGTGCCCAGTGGAGATATCAGACAGGAAGTCATGGCAGAAGCTCACAGTTCGCAGTATTCCATTCACCCAGGTGGCACGAAGATGTACAGAGATATCCGTCAGCACTTTTGGTGGAATGGCATGAAGCGAGAGATAGCCCGATTTGTCTTGCGGTGTTTGGTTTGCCAACAGGTTAAAGCTGAACATCAGAGGCCAGCCGGACTACTTCAACCTTTGCCTATCCCAGAATGGAAATGGGAGCATATTACCATGGATTTCGTCACAGGATTGCCGAGATCTCCAGCAGGCAAGGATGCTATTTGGGTTATCGTGGACAGGCTCACCAAGGTTGCGCACTTTCTTCCTTTCAGAGTTGGGCAGTCAACGGCGCAACTGGCAGACAGGTACCTCAGGCAGATTGTCAGGCTTCATGGAGTGCCAGTCAGCATAGTATCAGACAGAGATTCGAGATTCACTTCTCACTTTTGGCGTAGTCTTCATCAGAGTTTGGGGACTCGTCTCAAGTTCACTTCAGCATATCATCCGCAGACAGATGGTCAGTCGGAGCGCACGATTCAGACTTTGGAAGATATGCTAAGAGCTTGTATGCTAGACTTCGGTGGTTCGTGGGAGGATCACCTGCACTTGGTGGAGTTCTCGTACAACAACAGCTACCAGGCCAGTATCCGGATGGCACCCTTCGAGGCCTTGTATGGCAGGAAGTGTAGGTCCCCGCTAGCATGGGACGAAGTCGGAGAAAGGCAGATGCTCGGTCCGGAGATGATTTCTCAGACTGTCGAGGTAGTCAGGAGAGTCAGAGATCACATCCGAGTTGCTCAAGATCGCCAGCGCCGTTGGACAGACTTGCATCGGCGTCCCGTAGAGTTTTCTGTAAACAACCATGTGTTCCTTAGGATCTCGCCCAACCGTGGCGTCATTCGCTTTGGCACACGGGGAAAGCTTAGTCCTAGGTATATAGGGCCGTTTAGTATCCTGGAGCGAGTAGGAGATGTGTCCTATCGTCTCGCTCTTCCACCGTCGCTAAGCGAGGTGCATGATGTCTTCCATGTATCTCAATTACGACAGTACATCCCGGACACGAACCATATCCTGGATCATTCGAATTTGGTCGTTGGTACCGACCTTTCGTATGAGGAAAAGCCCGTGTCTATATTGGACCGGAGAGAGAAGATCCTCAAGAACAAGACTATTAATCTAGTCCGTGTTGCTTGGGGTCATCACTCTCTGGGAGAGTCAACGTGGGAGCGTGAGGACGACATCCGATCGCGTTATCCCTATTTGTTTGACTCATAAGGTATAATGTCTTCCTTGTGCCTTACACCCGTTCCATCCTTGATTGAATGCATGATTGTATGGCTGCCTGCTTAGCGTAACTTGCCTGTGATTAGTCTAGCCTGTCGTGGCAATCTCTAACTCCTTGATTAAATTCCGAGGACGGAATTCTTTTAAGGTGGGTAGAGTTGTCACCCCCATTTCTCGTATTTCGTATTTTGTGCATATTTTGATTTTTATCAGGTATTTTAATTTTCTGTACTTGCAGTATTCCTGGCTTCTCGTATTTTGCTCGGTTTTATTTTTGAGGAGACTTGGCTTGGTTTGACTTGGTTTAGCATGGTTTGGTTCTATTTTGGTTTATTGTTGGACCACCCTAACCTATACTACCCCTCAAGCTCACCCCACCACCACCATTTAATACCATTCCCCTCTCTCTCTCCTCACATTTACTTTCATTTATTTCCCCCACCAAGAAACCCCCTTCTTCCTCCATCCTCCAAACCCTAGTGGAAGAGAGGCAAGTTGCATCTTGCCAAACATGAGAATCCACTTTCATGAGTTCATCACTTAGCTTAGCTCATTGGGAGTAACTTTAGTTCTTTGTATTTTCGGATTTGGGGTGTTGTGGAGCTTGAATCTTGTACTTTACATTTTCGGATTTTACATGTTTTGATGTGTTTTGGCCGATCTTGGGTGGGATTTGATGTGCTCATGTGGTAGAGAATCAAATTTCACCCAAGATGGACCCTTGGAAGTTTGGATTTGGAGCTCGGATGGCCGAGTTGTGATGTTGCTAAGTTTTCGGCCATGGTGTTCTTCCTTGGGAAGAAGATGACTCTGTGGTAGCCGATGGCGCCTATTTCCCCTGCGTAGGTCCGATGGCGCCTACTTTGGCCGCTTGCCCTTGCAAGTGCGCCTCTTGGCCGTACGCTCCTTAGCGCTGCGCGCCTCTTCCAAACAGAACGCTTCATAGCGCCTGTTCTCCTTGACTTGGTCGATGGCGCCTATTCTGTGAACTAGGCGCGGTTGGCCAATGGCGCCTACTTCTCCTTTGATTAGGCGCAGTTGGCCGGCCATCCTCGACTAGGCGCCATCTGTCCCATCTGACTGGGCGCCAAACTGTCCCATCAGTGGTAGGCGCAGTTCATTCTATGAACTAGGCGCGGTTCATTCCCCATGACCTAGGCGCACTTGGGCCGGCCTTATTCTAGGCGCACTTCAGTGAGCATGGTAGGCGCACTTTAGGGTGCTGCCTACTAGGCGCACTCTAGTACCCTCAACCTAGGCACACTCTAGAGTGTTGTCAACCCCCCTCCCCCTTTTTTGGCACACTCTAGTGTGTTGCCACCCTGGCCTGCCCTGGTGCACCTGCATCCCTTGTGCCCCCAGTATCTGCTTATTTCTGGGTTTTATTTTAATGAATTGGAGCTTCAAGGATTTTGTTGCCCACGTCACGACTTGGCTCGACTTGGCACTTTTGACACAACTTGGAGTTTTGCCATTTTCTTGATCTTGACATGATTTGAGTTGACTTTTCATAAATTGTGACTAGAACTATATAACTGGAACCTGTTAACTTGACAACTTGCTAGTGGCCCGCGGCGGCGCACTTCCTTGTAACATGACATGATAATATAATAACTTGACAACTTGAGCTGCTGAGGCAGGCTTACTTGACTTGCTACGTGACTTGACACCGTGGGTGTGCATCTTGTGCTTGATTAATCTACTGGTCCAGTCTTGCATCATGTCTAGGATGTGAACCTCTGGGTACCACGGCCAGAGGTTCACATGAATTCGGACTAGGTAAATGATTAGTTCACAAAACTAGAACATGGAGATTTCCCGGCTACAGGCAATTCCGTTACCTGGGCGGCCTTGGGAATTGATGCTTGCCGACGAGTAGGGCACAATTCCAGCACACTGTTAGGTGTTGCACCCCTTGATGGTACTTGAGGGTACACTTGTCTCTCGGACAACGTACCCACCTGAACCCAGCTCCTTGCTTGCGTTCTGGGTAGCCTGGATAGTCTGCAGGGCCTGTGGCTGATAGGAACATCTCATTGCATCTTGCTAGTAACTAGGTTGTGACAACCCTAGTTAGTTAATTTATCAAGCCGTAGGACTTGCTTGGTCGTTGTGAAATGGTTGGCGCCTGGTCTTGTCTAGCCTTGTCTTGCTTGCCTAGTCTTGCCTAGGCCTGATCTAGTCCCTGTACCTGGCTCTCATCCCGAGCATGCTTGTCTTTATTTTAATTTTAGATAAATGGTCTAGCGCATGCGTTATTCAGGCGAAGGGTTACAACCCCGGTCCTTGTTTGGTTTAAGGGTTGTAACCTGGGAGACCGGAATATTCTCATGTTATGACCAGTTATCGCCCTATTGCATGTATTTCTTTCTTGTACCTTTATTTTCATTCCGACTTGATATGCTGGTTTTAGTTCTTGTGCATGGCCTCCTTTGTGGCACTTGCTCTTTCTGGGGTCTGACCCAGCTGGTTTTGTATGGCCAGATTTCGGAGCAGCTACCGAGGATCTACCGCAGTTCCAGCCCGATGGTGTCAACTAGAAGAAACCGGGGCCAAGAGTGGGTTTCTATTTTTGTACCGCTCACTCATATGTAAATTAAATATTCTTTTGAGGCATTTGCCGGCGAGCACCTGTTAGCTCGTATGTACATTTTCTTGATGCTGTAATCATGATGAACAGATCCTAGGGTTGATCATGTATGATGTACTCTTTGCTAGTCCTGACATTTTGTAAGACTAGCTGCTTGATCATCCAATATGTAATATTTGGGACGCCTTGTATTTATATATTTGATGCTCAGACATCTTGTAATCTTAACACTTGCTTGAGATTGAGACAATAGGCTTGCTAATGACCACAGGAGACTGATGGCTTGTAGTTAACCCTCATATTTCTAGACAGCCGTGACCGTATACCGAGGTGTTTTCCATTTCGATATACGTAGCTGGCTATGTATGCCCCCGCTCTCCAGTATTCTGGTTCTGGGGCGTTACAGTTATGCATGGAGCAGCCAGAGGGATTCTGTGAGAATGACAAGTCATATTTGGTCTGCCGGTTGAGGAAGAGCTTGTATGGTCTGAAGCTGGCTCCGAGGCAGTGGTACAGAAAGTTCGAGTCATTTATGGGAGAGCATGGTTATGCACGGACGACGTCGGACCATTGAGTATTTATGAGGTACTTTGCCGAGGATAATTTCATTATTTTATTGCTCTATGTTGACGACATGCTACTACTGGGTTGGAATGCCACTAGGATAGAGGAGTTGAAGCGCCAATTGGGCGTGGCCTTCACTATGAAAGATTTGGGCACAATAAAGACTATCCTTGGGATGGAGATCAGCCGAGAGAGAGAGAGAGTCCAAGCTGCTACACTTGTCCTAAAAAAATACATTCATCGGGTACTTCAGTGTTTCGGGATGGACGGGTCGAAAAAAGTGAGTTGTCCCCTTGCGGCTCACTTTAAGCTCACTGAGGAGTAGTGTCCATCTACCGAGGACAAAAAAGAAGATATAGAGAGCGGGTTTCATATGCCTCAGCTGTAGGAAGCCTTATGTATGCTATAGTGTGTACGAGGCCAGATATCGCTCATGTCGTTGGCATAGTTAGCAGATACCTTTCAAATTCTGGAAGGGTACATTAGAGTGCGGTTAAGTAGATTCTACGATATCTTCAGGGCACTGTCGATTGGAGACTTTCTTTTGGTGGTAACGAGCCGAAGCTGGTTGGATATACCGATACTGATATGGCTGAAGATGTAGACACGAGGCAATCGACTTCGGGCTATGTGATGATATTTACTGGAGGAGGGATATCGTGGCAGTCACGATTGCAGAAATGTGTTGCCTTGTCGATGACAGAAGCGGAGTACATTGCGACGACGAAGGCTTGCAAGGAGTTGCTTTGGATGAAAAAGCTGTTACACGAAATGGGGCTGAAGTAAGAGCAGTATACTTTGCTTTGCGATAGCCAGAGTGCTATTCACCTTAGGAAGAATCAGACGTTTCATAGCCGGTCCAAGCACATCGAGACTCGGTATCATTGGATACCGGATGTGGTTGAGAAGAAGGACGCGGAGCTTGAGATGGTTCATACAGATGATAACGGAGCAGATATGTTCACCAAAATTCTACCAAGGAAAAAGTTGGAGTTCTAAAAGCAGATCGTCGAAATGACGATCTCCTCCACATAGTTGTAAAGGGGAAGAAATGCTGGAGTGGGTGGTGTAATGCCCTGCTCCGCACGAGGCATTTGGTTGGCTTGTTGGATGGGATCAGAATGTTGGACCGTGACTTGTGTTGGAGATCAAGAGAGTTGAGACTGATGCAGTCTCTCTTAGCTGGCTAGACGGACTAAGTGTTGGAACGTGGCTCGCTGGTGGAGCTACGCTTAGGGGGAATGTGTGCAACCAGAATAAGAAGACCCTTTTATGCAGGCAAGTGGAACTGTCCTCCTTCCTCCTTATTCCTGCATGCTTAATAAATGGAATAACGTGATGCTATGAATTGTCCCTAAATGTTCCATGTTTTAGTTGCTGAATAATAGAGATGCCTGTGCTGAGAATCATTGAAATGAATAAGACATGAATATTGAACTGCTAATGTAACTTGATGCCTGAGAATGAATTGATAATGTTCCTTATGCTTAATCTTGATGAAATGAATGAATCACTTGAATAATCGAGATGCTACATGAATGAGACATAAGAAAAGAACTGGCTATGCTTTTAACACAATAAATTGAATGAGACTCTTGAATCATGTACTCTCTGTATAACTATTGTAAAGAAATGAGATGATACCTGTTTTTGTATAAACAAGGAAATGAATAATAATTGTCCCAATGAAACGAATGAAAAGCTGCTTGTCCCTTTAAAATGAATGAAATGTTATTGGTTCCTCATTGAGAGGAATGCTATAAGAAATTTGCAATGAATCAATGAATGATGAGGCTTGGTATCATGGAGATCACCAAGTAGAATGATGGTAATGATTAGCCGTTGAACACGGCTCAGGATTGAGATGAGATATTGAACTGTTGGCTCTACTTACTTTCAGTTGCTTTACGATGCATTTGTGTTATCGATTCGACACGCATTCGCATGGTCATGGATGTACTTGTACAAGTCTGAGTAAGTTTCTTTGAACAGTACCTGGGGCACCGGGACCGATTCGACCCGAGAGAAAACATTTGTCGTGCTATGGTGGCACGAAGTATTACGGGACATTCGGCTAGGCTTGCAAACTACCCTGGAATGGTGCGTCGAAATACCCGTTGAAAAGTCCTTCATGGTGCAGTTTCACCAACGACCATGTAGTCAGGATGCATGCTAACGAGTGTTTTGTGCAGACAGAGTAAGTATATCATATTATCCTGTATTTTTATGCAGGTACAAGGGAGTTGACTATTGGTAAAAAATTACTTAAATATGATATACTCAATATATGCGTTGGTGTAACTTGTGTGCTTAACGTGCCAAGTAAATGATGCTATGTGTAGCCTTTCAATATGAGAACCTGCTTAACATGTTAAATTCAGTATGCTAGAAAGATGCCTTGCTATAAACATTGCTCAAACGTAACATACATGTTAAGAGATGCTTGAAGTGAGAATTGTCATAACATGTTTAAGATGTTATTGTTAACGATGCCTCAATGATGCCTTTGCATGATAACACCAAGAATGCTAAAATGATATGTCCACATGAATATTGCTAAGAATATGTTTACATGTTTCACTATGATTATTGCCCATGAATTGTAAACTGATGCTAGGCCCAAGTAGAAAGATCATTCTATTAAATGCTTGCTAAAATTGACCAGTTAGTGTTGGTTTAGGCGAGTGGGTTGGATTCTGCTCGCCAGTACATAGATGATGTGCTGACCCACATTTTGTGGGCAGGTGCTCGTGCTTGGGATGTTCTACACACGAAGATTTGCTTGATTGGTCCCACGGCATCGAAGATTTATTGGGCATACAGAAGCTCTCCTTGTACAAGATGATGTCTTCTGTTTATAAAGAGCATAATGTATGGAACATTGTAATCAGTTGTACTAGTGAGTTGTAAGCCAAATCGATATATCGAGTTGTAATCCAATATATCCAAGTATCAAATGTAAGCTGTATAGCATTGTTCAGTTGGCTTTCAATGTAAAGTGAGATGTGTTATAAGCATTGTACTTCAATACAATTCTTGTACTCTTCTTCAATTATCAATAAAGAGAATAAAGTTCTATATATCTCTGTGTGACTTCAAGTTATCCTTTTATCTCCACTGCTATAAAGAGGTGATGTACTTCTATTCAATAAGAAAGATTGTCCTCATTAACTTCAATTTGTCTGTTTTTGTCGCTGCGATGTGTTCCTATTTGATGATTATCAATTATGTACCATCTTTGCCTTGTACAAGTGCAATACCAGACTTGTACGACATCACGCCCAAGCGAGGACGATCGATTCAAAGAGATAAAATATGTTTATAAATGACTCTACGAATCGGGGCGTGACAGGTGGGGTTCCCAACCTATGTGGAGAAGACCCCGGAGTGCGACGAGCGCACCGTCTGTATGTCAGAGAAGCTCGGGGAGGTGACGAGGCCATTCGGAGACGATGGAGAAGCTCGTGAGCCACCATACGGCATACTAGAACCGGGGAGGCATGACTCGGGCCGAGTTCTGCCCCAGGCAGAACTCTGGCCGAGTTCTGTTCCCTTGTGTCAAGAACTGTTATGGCTTGCCAACAAGGAGTTCCACCCGAACTCTGTGTTGTCAGGCTGAAGCTAATTTAATGGTATTTTTTACACCGTTGTATCGTATCCTACGGTCCAGATTTCGCTGCGGGATTAGGGGGTTTACATATGATTTTTTCTAACCCTAATCACATACACAACAGAGAGAAAAAGAAAAAGAAAGAGGCAAGAGTGTCATTGCAACTATGGGAGAGAAGAAGGAGAATTGAAGGCCGTTTTTGAAGGAGGATCGTGTTCGGGTAATCTCTACTTGTCGTCTTTGTTCTTCGTAGCCTTGTAATCAATATTTCTTGCTTCCAAGTGTTGTGGGGATCCATGTTGGATCGGGAGAAGTTTGTAGAGGGTGTACTTCTTTATTTCATTAGTGAAGGTTTTTCAAGGGTTGGACTCCGATCGTCCCGTAGTTTTTTCTCGCAAATATTTTTCACGTCAAAAATTCTCTCTGTCTGCGTGGATTGTGTTTTGGTGTTTGGTTCGTGCGTTGTATTGCTCGGTTTTCACGCAAGTACTCTCTAGTTTGGGAAAATATTTTCGCGCTTCTTTCCCTACACCAATGCATATAGCAAGCGGGAGAAAACTTTGATACCGAAGAAGTATTAAAATTTTGATATCTTTTTTATATGACAAGTGGGTTTATCCTTAAATTTTATATCCGCACATTAATTAGCTATAATATATAAATTTCCACTCATTAATTGGCTATTCTAATCCTCTTGGCCTCTTGGTAATGGTGGTGGTGTCAACTCTCCAGAAACAGAACTGTTTGTCCTCAATGACATCCCTTCTTTCTCAAGGCATGCATCACTAATTGCAATCACAAGGCAACTCTTTGTTTGCTAGCTCTCTTTCTTAATGTCATTTTGTGTTGCCCAAAGCAACTTTTAGAAGCCATTAATCGGTTTAGAAAGACATTGCCCTTGGGCACATCTAATCTAGGCAAGTCCTATGGACGAAATTTATTGTGCTATTTATATTTTAAGTATCATCCTCCCTTCATGCACATTGTTCAAAAACCACATAACGTCCTCAATTTGTCTAATTATATTTATGGCAGTACATTTATAAATATACTTCATTTGGGAGCAGATTTGTCATCTCCATTTTTTTTTTTTTTTTTATGTATCACAATAGTTTTATCTCCTATAAAAATATTAATCCCACTGACTGCATAAAAGATAACAGACAAAACTAATAGGACCAACATTTTTATATGAAGGGGACTGGTTTGGCACACCAAAGCTTTGAGCATCACATCTGCTAACGAGGAAGCAAATCATGTTGCAATTAAAGTTATTGTACTTTAGCTATTATAAATATTTTAAAAATTGAAAGGAAAAGTGGAGGTTATTTTTCTTCTTCTAACCTATCAAATCTAATCCCTAAAAAAATTGGAAGAAAAAGTGAAAGGATTAATTTTCTTTTATTTGGTTTTGTTCGTAGAGCTTATATGATTTATTTTTGTTCCTTTTATTTTTCTTCCATAACGAACAAAAGAATGCGTATTTCTTCCATTTTTCATCCCTCCTGACACAAAAGAAAAAAAAAAATCCATATGGATGAAAAATCCATCTTATTCATTTTTCTTCTTTCCCTTTTTTTTAGCATACCAAACGAAGTGTTAGTGTTTTATAGAAATACTCTCCACAAATGTTAATATACAAATTATTTTTTCTCAATCTATATATATATAGGGGGGAACAAAATGAAATATATGGGCCCAGAAAAGTCCTGGGCGTGACCACTACACAAAACGATGCCAGACTAGGGCATCCAAAATTCTCAAAATTTCGAGCGTCCCCAAGGGGACCCTCGATCCCATAACCATCAGGGGACCCTACCACTCCATGCGACGATCCCCCGCACCCGCACCATATATATATATATATATATATATATATATATATATATATATATATATATATATATATATAAGCGAATGACGCTCTAGCCTAGTGGTAGTGGTGAGACATGCGGCCCGAGTGGTCAAGAGATCGATTCCCGGTGGAAGCGTTCGCCACAATTACCCATTGCTTCATATATATATATATATATATATATATATATATATTGCAAATGACCTCTAGCCTAGTGGTTAAGAGAGATGCATGCGGTCCGAGTGGTCAGGAGTTCGAATCCTAGTGGAAACGATTCCAAAAACAATTTACATTATATATATTAATCAAAAAGATTACAACCGACATCATCCTACAAGCATGAGATGATGTCCCAACACCCCACATCATGTTCTATATTTTTAGTAACCCTTATCATCGGGGTTACCAGCCCCTAAACTATCATATTATTCCTCTTCCTCCAAATATATTATACGACACCAATCTGATACATGCTTCTTTATACCATTTCTTTCCTCTGCTTTTGCATCGCCTGCTCCACGATATCCTTTCATACCCGACTACCGTGCATCCCACCCCCTCGCCGGTTGCAGTTTATGACTCTGAGCTTCCCACAAACACCACGATATATTACAGGAGAAGAATAAATGACTCATAGTTTCGTATCCTGTCCACATAGTATACAATCCTCCGTCTGCACCCCAAATCGGATGAGTCTATCAAGAGTAAGTAATCCTCCTACTTGTAAAGATACATCTGAAGCGTACAGGACAAGCTTCGGTGAATGGAATGATAATTACTCCATTGTTTATATTATTCAAGTTCCTCTCAAAAACGGAAAAGGACTTGTTTGATGTAACGAAGGAAAGAATACGTGAAGGTATATGTCATAGAAGAGTTTAGCTAATTAATTCCTCAGTATAATCAGATGGGAAACATACGAGCTTCTTACACCTTCCATTTCAACCAGGCACAATACTCTTACCTTTACTCGAAATGTTTGCCACATTTTCCTCCTCATGTGTCCCTTAAAATATGTCTTAGCAACCTATATATACCTCTAAATTTTAGAGTCTCACTCAATTGTTAGGTGATGTGTATACGGAATCAGCAGAATAACCGGTGTTCCCAAATCGAAAGAAATGGTCATGGACCAAAGAAAAATGTTATTTATAAGGGCATACCAAAAGTTGATGAGGGCTAATTCGGATTGGGGTTAGTCTAGGTTTGAGAAAAAATTACACATGACAGTTCATTTTTTTACTCATAGGACTGTCACCCCCCAAACCCCAATTTTGAGTTGTATTTTCACATTTCACTCTTTCTTGTCCAAAACTCTATTTCCTCTCTTCCTCTTCTTCTTCTTCTTCTTCTTCTTCTTCTCCACAATTTCTATCCTCACCATCTCCATCAAAATTCTAGTTTTCTTCTCTTATTCTTCTTCTTCTTCTTCTTCTTCTTCTCTGCCATTTACATCCTCACCATCTCCATCAAAACCATTTCCTTCTGTTGGTGTTTTAATGTTTTTGTCCTTAGACTAGGAAAAATAGTCACACATCGGCTACACCAAATGGTGAGTATCTCAATATAATGCATTGTTTGTGTTGAGGTGTGCACATGAGGCGTGGTGGGGCATAAGTGTGTGCCATGTGGAAATATTTTCCTAGAAGAAAAAAAGAATTAATTCCAACAAGGAGACAAGTTGATTTTTGTCGTTCGGACTCGGACTTGGACACGGACTCCAGGATGTCTTGTGCATGCACGGACGTGTGTTCGGGGGTAGGCATGGACGGACACTCGACTATGCTGATTGTGGGATAAACTAAAATATCAAACTCTATTTTTGAGTATTGATATTTTAGTCCTACATCGGATAGGAGAAAATGTAAAGTCTTACTCCACTCTATAAATAGAGCCCCCTAGCCTCCTTTCTAAGATGCACCAAAGAAAAGAGAAAAGGGAGTCCGTTCGAGTCACAAAAGTTGACTAACGAACGTTCCAGAAGTTATTTGAGAACGTGTTGGTTCCTGAAAGCGGATCGTATCAAGGCGAATCTTGCTTCGAGCAACGGTGATCTTCAACACCTCAGCAGAATTGCCTTCCTCTCTTCCTTCTTTCTTCTTCTACTTGTTCCGTGTGGCTTCAGGTACTTTTGGAGAGCAAACTCGTTTGCAAATTTTTTTGAAATACTTTAAGAAAATTAGAGACCTAGTTTTAGCTAAAAATCTCTAGTTTCCAATCTCCTTTAAAGAAAATTAGTGAGATAGTCTTAGATGAAAATATCTAGTTTTCGATCTCCTTTAAGGAAATTAGAGAGCTAGTCTTAACTGAAAATCTCAAGTTTCTGATCGACTCTCCATCTATATCTGTTTCAGGAATAACACCTTCTCATTTCCAATTTCGATGGCACCCAAAGACTCCTCACAAACAATGTACAAACCTAATACTTCTTTCCTCACAAAAAATGCATGAAAATAAACCCTAAAATGTATATTTTACTCCATTATCTAGATGAAAATAAATCCTAAGATATGTTTTTTCATTTGACAATTTCGACATTAGGATTGCCTGCAATTATGGCAGTCCTGAAATGGACTTGCTGTACAGTAAGTCCCTTTTAGGACTGCCATAACTCCTGGCAGTCCTCAATACTTTTAGGACTGTCAAAAATTGTGGCAGTCTTGAAATGGATTTGTTGTACAACAAGTCCATTTTAGGACTGCCACAACTTCTAACAGTCCTTAATACTTTTATGACTGCCAGAAATTGAAGCAGTGCTGTTGTAGAGTAAGTTTCTTTCAGAACTGCCACAATTTCTGACAGTCCTCAACACTTCTAGGACCGTCAGGAATTATGACAGTCCTGCTGTACAACAAGTTCATTTCAGGACTGCCACAATTCCTGACAGTCTCCATACTTCTAGGACTGCCAAAAATTGTGTCAGTCCTGATATGGACTTGTTGTACAACAAATTTATTTCTTTTACAACTAGGATTTCATCCATAATTTCTTCTACAACTAGGTTTCAACCATAATTTCTTCTATTAATGAAGAAATTATGGACTAATAGTTTAATAAATTAATAGAGGGTAAAGTGCAAAAAATTACTCGTTAGATTTTTGATTTTTGTATAAAAAGATTCCATGCTCTTAAAATTTATTAAAGTATGAAATCTGCTCATTATGTCTCATTTATGTTAACTGGTGTTAAGTTGGATATGTAATGATCATTTTACCCCTTGTCCACTCTCTTCCCTATCTCTCTCCGGAGATACGGGTAGGAGAAGGAGGGGCGGGGAGGAGACGCGAGGATGAGGACTCTCTCCCCCTCTCTCTCCGGTGGTGCAGGAAGGATGAGGGGGCGGGAAGGAGACGCTGGGAGGAGGATGAGGAGGAGGAGGAGGAGGGGGGAAGGAGGAGGGGAACGCGGGGAGGTGGAGGAGGGGGCGGGGAGGAGACAGAGGGGGGGGGGTTGGCCGGCGGAGGAAGGAGGGTAGGGAAGGGGGGGCTGGTAGGGAATGAGGGAGGGTAGTTTAGTTTTTTTTAAAAAAAACTTCATTAACGGCCATTTCTAACGTCCATCAGACGGTATGGACCTTTTTGAGCAAGTAGTATATTGCGGGGGTCTTTATTTGTTAATTTTGGCTAATAGATCTTTTTATTCAAAAGGAGGATATCTAACGAGGAATTTTTTGTAATTTAGCCATTAATAGATTTGATAACTCAATTTTTTTCTACAAGTAGGATTTCATTCATAATTTTCAAAAGTTGGGACCACAATTTCAAAATAAAAGTTTCATGATTCCCACAAGTTGTTCCATGATCTGAGAAATTAGATGAAGAGCAAAAAAAACCAACAACTAGGGTTTGGAGAAAGCGATGTTCTTCTTGTTTTTATTTTTTCTTGTCCTTTTTCTTGTTCTTGTTCTTCTTTCTTCTTGTTCTTCTTGTGATGAAGTTATTTTTTTTGTGAGGAGAGAGAAAGAGCAAAAAAATAAAAAAGTTGACTTATATACTTGCATTTAGGCTAGTTCTGAATAATTTTTTTAATGACAAACTTGTAAATAAGTCAAAATTAAATTTAGGTTAGTTCTTATCAACTTTTGATATATTCTTATAAATAGTCAAGAAAAATTGTAGAGCACGATCACGATGCCAAAGTCCACACCAAGAGTACAAAGGCAATTTTTAAGTGAAAAATTATGACAGAAAAGACTAGGATTCAACCCGAAAAATCTCCACTAAAGACTAAAAAAAGTACACGGGGTCTGTCCATTACAAACTTCTACACTAATTCGACGTGAATCACCACAGATTTTCAAATTTAATAGAAATACATTACAAAGGAAATAAATAGTTACTGAAGACGATATATGAATAACGATGAAGAACATATATGCAGAACTTCTAGAATAGATCTCGCTTCGAAATCAATCCGAAAACTTCAATTCTTCTATTCGTCTTGGTTGAAAGCTCTCTCTCTCTCTCTCTCTCTCTCTCTCTGTTAATTGCATGCGTGGGTATGTTAAGAAACAACTATTTGTACCATTCTAACCCTCAAAAATTCTGACCGTTCATCAAGATTCAAAAATGATGTTAATAGAACACTTTATTTGGACATTCATCCTCCGAAACAGTATACTAACATAATATTGCCAGGATCTATTTTTAGATTTTGGAAATTAGTTTGGAGCATAAAATAGTATGTACTTACAGTATTCTGTTAGTATATTGATATTATTTCGATAGTATACTATACAATATGACACTTCACTTGCAGCGTCCGACAGTGGTTCAAATTTAACCCGGTTTGTTTTATTTAACTTTTTGGACTTCTCCGACACATCATGACCATCGTCACATTTTCTCATATTCTTCACATAGGTTAGAAATTCCCTCCAACATCAACAATACTACAGTTACAATGATTGTGTGTGTGTGTGATCGGAAAGGGTGGGGGTAGGGGCGGCCTAGCCCAGAGTCGGCTGGATAATGCTCCAGGGCCATTATAAGGACACCATCATAGATATATCTAAAATAGAATAAGTTTTAGTTGAAATATCAGTATAAGTATTTTTATTTTACTTATTTAATATCTTTTCTCACGTTATGTATATATAGGGGTCCTGTTTTGGAACTTTGTCTCGGACCTCCATGAGGCTGTTTGGTTCGCAGAAGTAGAGCAATGTAAAATTTTGGAAGCAGAGTTTGCGTGCATATTGTATATGCGTATCATGCATACGTATATTTATGAGTTCATTCGTTTGGATGGTTGTTGAAAGTGAGTTGAAAAATACCTTTTATAGTTCCTTCGTTTGGATGGTTGTTGGAAGTTGTAGTTGAGAAGTGACATGATATTTATTTTTATTTTGTATAGAAAAATTATTATTATTATTATTATTATTATTATTATTATTATTATTATTACTACTTCTGGATTTTCAATTTTTTTGGGAAATCAATGAAGAGTTTCTGACACTTCGGCCAGCTTTCTTAGGAAGTTAAACGTACGAACAATGCACTTTTTGAACCATAGGAGTTCTGATGTTTTTGAAATGAATAACCAAACAACGGAAGTTGAACATGTTGGAATTATTCAATAATTAAGGGGCCACACATGTAAAATTAATTGTGTTTGGGCTATCTAAATAATTAAGCCAAATTAAAGTAGTCTATTTGGAAATTGGCTTAAGGGTATAATTGTCATGGAATTAATGTGTAGATACCGGAGATAATTCTAATTTGATGAGGGGCCAAATTAGAAATATCAACACATATATAAATATGTGTATTCATTAGGGTTATGGTCCCCAACTTATACGACCACAAAAAGAGAGGTTTCTCTTTTTCTCTTCTGCATCCCCATCAACAGAAAGAGAGGGACAAAGGAATCGGATTCACCTTTGTCATTAAGGGTCGTAGCAAGTTGGAAGATCGAACCCAATAAAGAGACGATCGCTTCAACATCCATCAAGTCAAGCAATGTATTCAGGTACGTACGCTTCCGCAATCAATTTAATTTATGTTCTTCATCTCATGAATCGACAGGGTACAACAATTTCTAACAAGTGGTATCAGAGCCTCCTTGTTTGATTTATGAGTTTGAAGTTTACATATTCAATTTTGTTGGTGTTCAGAAACCCTAGATCGTTAAATCGAAATTAATTTAGGGTTCTGATTGCTAGATTAATTTATTTTAATGATCCACATGTTTTACTCGGCCATTCCGGATCCAAATATGGGTATTCGGATATCGAATCTGACGTTCATTTTAGTGAGATCAATGTTTGGGGATTGCTCCAAATATATATGTATATATATATATATATATATGTATATATATATATATATATATATATATATGTGTGTGTGTGTGTCGGGGGAGGCTTATTTTCTTACTGATCTGTCTTCCAAGGGAAGGGTGAACTTGATACCTTTATTGTGCCTTGTTGATGGGAACTTTGGTTTTAACACATAACAGCGTGAGCACTATTCTGTAATGTTCGTTGCTGATTAACTCTACATTATGAACTTTCTTAGACAAGATGGTAGCGCAAAAGCTATTTCTCTCAATTTTTTTTTTTTTTTTTTTTTTTTTTTTTTTTCTCTCAATATATATATATATATATATATATATATATATATATATATATATATATATATATATATATATATATATATAATATAAGGGTTTGGTTAGTATGGACATTTTGATGGGTATCCGAATATGGGTCCAAATATTGCTCCAAATATGGGTATCCGAATATGGCTTCTAGGCGGATTCGAAAAAAAAAATAAAAAAAAAAAATGGTCATGGAATCTTTTGATGAGTATTTGATTGTAGTTGTCCAAACAACATTCCTATTTATGGAATGGATCTATTAAGATGCCACTTGCCAATATTTTGATTGTTCATAAAATATTTATGTCATGCTAAAAGATTTGTTCCTCTAGTGGATATTTCTTAATGATTCAGATTGTTCTCTATCCCTCCCTCTGATGTGGTAGGATGACAATGTGCAGGTACGTTGTTTGGATTTGTGAGCAATTTTCATGGTTCAGGAAATAATAATTAAATAAATAAATAAAAAGGACATGCTATTTTTTATTGTGCGGGTATCTGTCATAAAGAACTCCATGACATTTCTTTTTATGTGTTGGAGTATTTGTATCATGTCCTATATGTTGTTGTTCTCTGGATGTATATCCTCAGTAGATTATTACATAAATTTTGTTATGTTGATAATATCCTATTTTGTCAAATTAAAAATTTATTTTTGAATCATGCAAAGAGATTCACATGTCAATGATTATTTTATTTGAGTTTTAATGTTCAAATATGCATGTACATAAGGTTTTGGACATGATTCAGTTTTGTAAAATTTAGTCAATATTCAAAATTTTGGTACCTTTTGTGACTAGCAATAGTCGTCTAATATTCTAAATAGACCCATTGAAACAAGATGTCGCCAAAGTGACCTCTCTTGCGTAGATAGTTTATGAGGGATGTTGGATGTTTGTGTGTGTACATTCATGCGGGTATTAGCCGGCCCAAAAGAAGGTTAATACTTGACCGAATTGCACACATACTTGTGGTGATAAATGTGTGACAATTATAAGGTTTACATGTGAATAATAACCCGATCCAAAGATAGGCTTATTATTTGACATGACTTATTGTCAACGTTTGATCATTACACCAAGAGTACCACTTGCAGTTAATATCACTGTCCAAAGACTTGATATTAATGATGTACTAGGTATCTTGAGATGGAATTCACCATTATTTGAATTTGTTTGACTATATTTTACGCTTTGGTTATTTGTTAGAGCATGTCTGTTTTTTGTTGCTTTGTTCTCTTTACAGTTAATATTGTTAAAATATCTGCCAATAAGATTTTAATTTTCTTGTTTAATGGGATAAACTTTAAGGGCAAAAAAAAATAAATATATTAGCTGCTAAGGGTCCAGATCAAAAAAAATAACAATATAAAACTAATGGTTGTTCTTTTGTGATAAGACAGGACACATAAGGAAGAAATGTACAAAGTATCACGCATGACGTATAAAGAAATATACATTTCTAAATTTGGTCTGTTCTGAGGTTAATTTAGATTTAGTACCTAAAAATATGTGAAACCCATATTCTCGTAATTAATTATTAAATAGTGATTTAGTATTAATATTAGTTTTTCAAAAAAAATATTATTATCATTAGCGTTTTCTAAAAATTATTATTATTAATATTACTATTAATTATTTACGAGTGAAAAAGGATTTCGAAAATAATAACAACATGGATTTTTGGATTTCGAACCCAGACCCAGGCTTGAGCCCAATCCCTTTCTTTTTCTAATTTTTGACTTGGTTAATCATTATTAATAAAAAAAAAATGGTTTGGCTGGTCCCGTAGGACCAGCATTCTTGCAACTTGTTCAAGTCACCCCCTCACTTTCCTCCCCTACGGTTACTCCAAACTCTCCCACTCCCCCTCTTATAACTCCCTGTTATTAAAACACCACCATCAACTCCTCATTTAATTCCATTCTCCCCACTCCTACTTTTTTCTCCATACCACTCCTTATAACTCCCCACAGCACAACTCCTCAACTCATCCATTTAACTCCCCACTTCTTTTCCTCACCAACACCACAACATTATTAATCTCTCCCTCTCTCTATTTCTCCAGAGAAGACAAACCTCTCTCTCTCCTTCTCCATCTCTCTGGAGAACTTCACCCCAACCCTTCCCCAATACTCCACAGAACCCCACCCGACTTCTCTCCGGCAAGGCGCTGCCCTAGCCGCGCCAACTCCGGCCCTGCCTAGGACACCGCGCCGCTCCTCCCAAGCCGCGCCCCACACCTCCGGCCGACCGCCCACCGGTGCGCGTCAGCCGCCCGACCCCGCGACCCCGAGGCCGCCGCCTCCTCCAGCGCGCGGACCCCCGCGCTGTCCCGAGCTCCGGCATCCTCGCTCCCCCGCGAGCCCCCGCCATCCGGTGACCGGCGCACCCGAGCCCCCGTCGCCGCCCTTGCATGCGCGAGCTCCACCAGCGCTGTTTCCGGCGCGCTGTGCAACAGCACCCTCCGGCGAACCCTTCGAGCCAGCGTGCCCTAGTCGCTGGTTCCCGTCGTCGGCGTTCCCAAGTTTTGCTGGTCGAACTCGCTGCCTTTTGGGCGAGTGTTCTCTGGATCAGATTAGCTGTGCCTATTTCTGAGTTTTCGACGTTCGTCGTCGACGACGTTGGGTCAGCATCATTTCGGCAACGTCTGGATTATCTTTTCTTCTAATTTTATCATCTGAGAGCTCTAGCCGAGCACCCGAGGTATAATTTCTCTGCCCCGTTGCGTTTATTCTCGGTAGTCTGTGATGATATCGGTCCCCGGTTTCCCCTTCGGAAATCCGGTTAGCTACGTGGTAGATTCGGTTAGCTGCGTTAGCACTTTGTGATGTGGTTCGCTGAGACTTTTGTGTGTTGTTGGTTTGATTGCGGGAATCCCGGGTATTTCGGGAAGGTTCTGGTGGTTGGAAAGTATTTCGGTGGTTATATTTTCGGGATTATTATTTGATTGGAACAATTGCAGGTTTTGTGGCGCATTTCCCAGTTTTGGGTTGTCCCGAAATAGAGGAAATACTGCCCAAATTTTTACAAAACTTTATTTATTTTGATTTCAAAATTGGTTTCGGAAAATTAATTTAAAACTGATTTTCGGGCGATGACCGTACCGGTCTGTGGGCCCTAGCGAAATACAAACGCACCGGTCCGACCGGGCGTTGAGGTATTAGTTAGATTTGATGATGGACCGAGTCTGAGACTCCAACTTTTAATTTAAAATTATTTTTATTTAATATTTAAGTTATTTATTATAGTTATCTATTTACGGCACATTTTATTTAGTAATTAAATATTTTCTCTTATTTTATGTAAAAGAATTGTACAGGGCATAAGCCCATAACTCTAGGATGATTAGCTGTGCCCATGTATTGCATAGTGTAGGTTTTACTTTCTTTCTGGGTGGATGTTGATCTTGGGTGGTTTTGGTTTGAATGGATAATCGTAGTTAGAGCGTAATCATATAATTAATTAAGAATTAAATAAAATGGATAAAATATTAGTAGGATAACTAGTTCATGATTTGTCACTGTAAGAAAATATATTTTTATAGATATATTACAAAAAGCACAAAGTTTTCCAAAGATAATTGATTCTTGTTAATATTTCCAAATAATCAAATTAACCGGTTAAATCAACGCACGTAGCTTGCGACGTAACCGTTAGCTGTAGCTTAATACAACTTAAAACCTGACTAGGACTTACTACTAGAGATTGCAACTAGCACACTTAGCTTGGTTATATAGCGGATCTAAGTCGAGTTCTCAACTGTAGGAACTCGAAGACATACCTGACGTTCCTCCTCGGTACCAACTCATCTCTCCAGTCATTTTCCTGAGGCAAGTATAGTTTGTGTTAGTTTTAAAGTTATTTTAATAATCGTTTTACTGCAAGTTTAAACCACGATGCAAACACGAAACTCTCTCGGAGAGTACTGACTGCAACTACTGTACTGATTGGGGACTGGGGGAGTAGTGTAATGAGTATGACCACATCCAAAACTGTATACTGACTGTGTTAGCTTATCCCTCATACACACGGGGATAAGCCATATTGTATCCATATGATACAACTGTACAACCCAAGTCGGTCATATTCATTGCCTATTCAAAACACACTGTTTTACTGCTGAAAACTGGTCATTTCTAAATTGTTTAAAAGTGTATAATTCTATTATTTATTTTAACTGTTTAAAATTAGCATGAATTACACTTTGCTCCCTCCTGACTGGAGACCCAACATTTTAGGTATCACTGATGAGGCTTTGTTCCGCGATCCCAAGACGAGAATTTCGAGACTGATGAGCTGTTTGCCTAGAGTTTTCTTTTCTTCTTGATGTATGTAGAAAATGGTTTAAGTTGTATCTTTCTTTTCATTGTAAAAGTTTAATAAAGTTTTAAATTTTCGAATGTTGAGTTGTGACAAATATAGTGTTGTTGTATGGTTACCTGTTACTGAACAGCTTACTGCCGCCGTCTCAACAACGGTGCAGGCTGGGCATGATCCGATTCGACCCAAAAAATTGGGACCGGATCGTGACATGTTTTTAGTGGTGGTCCATGCAGCTCTGAACAACAACTTAGGAAAATATATTTAGAAACAACTAGAACACTAGAA
This sequence comes from Iris pallida, assembly GCA_029216955.1. Lineage (NCBI taxonomy): Eukaryota > Viridiplantae > Streptophyta > Magnoliopsida > Asparagales > Iridaceae > Iris > Iris pallida. Next base: position 1,316,022 of record JANAVB010031020.1, read on the forward strand.
CATCAATTTGTCACAACATAGGACCGAAATATATTATAAATAAATATTTTTGGTTTGATTATAGACTGGTAGGATACCTTGCTTATGTTTGTATCCTAAACCTTCCATAGAACGACCATTGACAAGACCAATCCTGCTGGCGATGAGGTGTCATCTCTGGATCATACCCCATCTCCTCAACCAAGTCCAGGGTTTATTCCCTCGCGGCGGTTTGACCGTCCCCATAATGCATCCAGTGAAGTTTTCACTACACTGGCGATTCCTACCTCTTCTCAAACTGAGTTGCATTTCCTTGAGGAAGTACCCATTCCTGTTGCTCCACCAGTACCAGCAAACACCTCCCAAAAGGTTGCCCTATTTTAAGTAATCATGGAGTCCCAGAAAGCTCAAGATGAAGCCCAGCAGGAACAGATGAATATCACGAGAGAAGACATGAAGAACGTCAATGATGTAGCCTTAGCTATCTTAAACCAAGTTGGAGCGGAACCTCACCCTAGGAGGGGTACCCCTGAAATCTAGAAGACATTTTGAGCCCTATCCGGCAGCTATATCGTAAGAAGCTATTGGTTTGTGACTACTGTAAAAGGACTGATCACCAAGCCAATATTTGTCGTAAGAGATTGGAAAATGTTTGGTATGTGGATCTGCTGAACATCGGGTAAAGGATTGCCCCTTATCTTTCCATCATACCAGAATACCTATCCCAGCAACACCTGTTAGGCCACAACCTAGGGACTCTCTTTCTATCCAGCAGACCCTGCCTCCTACAATAAGGCATGATGCATACTCGAGGTTCATAGGAGATGAAGCAGTTGGAGACTGCTCATGCAAGAGCCAGAACCATGAAGAATAGTACATAGGACTGCTGAATAGCATTATCTATTTTTTGGAAGTTGTAACCGGATGTCCTTAGATCAATCATGAGAATTTTTGCTGTAATTCTCTACATGAATAAACTTCTTAGTTACACCTTTATGGTAGATGTTTATCCTGATAATTTTTTCGGATTACCCCAGATCTAGACATAGAGTTCACCATTGACCTAGTCCCCGGCTCTTTCCCTATTTCTAAAGGATGTTACAGAGTCAACCCGAAGGAGGCCAAGAAGATGAAGGACCAGATCAATAAAGGCTCTAGGATTTATTCAGGGTGGAACTTCACCTTAGGGAACACCTATCTTGTTTGTGCCCAAGAAGGATGAAACAACGGATGTGCATCGATTACCAGACACTAAAGAACAAGTACCCTCTGCCCGGATCGAGGATCTGTTTGATCTGTTTGTGTGGAGTTAGGGTGTTTCGAAGTTTGACTTAAGATCTGACTACCATCAAATCAGAGTCAGGAAGGAGGACAATTCCAAGACGGCGTTCAAACACCAAGTATGGGTAGTTTTCGTTGGTCATGACGTTGGACTGACAAATGCTCCTGCTGTGTTCATGAATCTCATGAACAGAGTTTTTCATGAGTATTTGAATCAATTTATCTTCTCCATAGATAACGTTCTGATATTTGAAGACTGAAGAAGAGCATGAAGAACATCTGAGGAAGTTTTGGAAACTTTGAGGAAAAAGAAGTTTTATGGTAAGTTATCTGAACGTGGATTTTCTTTGACAAGGTGGACTTTTGGCCATGTTGTCAAGAGAAGAAATTTCGATAGCTGCTGTAGAAGAGTGGTATACCCCAAGTTCAATTCGGAAGTTTCTTGAACTTGGCTGGCTACTATCAGAAGTTCGTGAAGGATTTCGCCAAGATTGCTGAGCCGATGGCGAAGCTCACTTGGAAGAATGAAGAGTTCATCTGAACGAAAGATTGCCAGGCGGCATTGAGGAGCTGAAGAAGAGACTTACCACTACACCAATCCTTGCGCTACCCGCAGGAACCGGTGGGTTCTCAATTTACAGTAATGCCTCTGGAAAAGGACTGGGTTGCGTTCTTCAACAACATGGGAAAGTAATTGCTTACACATATAGGCAACTACAAACTCATGAGGAGAATTATCCTACACCTAATTTGAAATTTGCTGCAATTATCTTTACTTTGAAGCTATGGAAGCATGATTTTTATGGAAAGGGAGTGAAAATATATACGGACTACAAAAGTCTGAAATATTTCTTCACTCAGAAAGAGCTGAATGTTAGACAAAGAAAATGGCTGAAGCTGATGAAGGATTTCAACATCGACCCGCTATACCACCCGGGTAGGGCTAATGTGATCGCTGATATACTTAGTCGATACCCAGTGGCGATGTTCTTAACCAAGGAGTGGCACCTACAAGAAGACGTCGAGAAGCTTGGACTGGAGGTTATACTACCTGGAGATAGAAGGACGGAGCTGGATGCTGATTCAGTATTGATGAAGTTCGAGGCTGATGGACAAAATCAAGAGGATGTAGTTTCAAAATGAGGCACTTTGCAGGCTTAGAGATCAAGTGTTGGCAGGAACACTTGAGGGTTTCTAAATTGATCAGCAGTGGAACTCTGAAGAATGGTACGAGACTTTGCGTATCGGCTGACAAACGGAGGAACGAGTTGATGAAAGAAATGCACCAGTCATAGTATTCCATATATTCAGGTGCTAATAAGATGTATCGGAATATGCCTCCATTGATTGGTGCTATGGAATGAAGAAGGACAATTCCAGGTATGGGATTAGATGTGAATTTGTCAACATGAAGAATTTAGCAAGAGAACAACAAGTTTGTTGCAGCCGCTGGACAATTCGGAGTGGAAGTAGAAGCATATAACAATGAACTTTGAGTAAGGATTGCTTTGTTCCCAAGGAGGGAAGGGCACCAATTGGATTATAGTGGACCGACTGACTAAGTCAGCATACTTTATTCCCTTCAAGGTTAGTTTGTTCACCGAGAAGTTGGCAGCATTGTACGAGAGGCACCCCTACCGGATTTATGGAGTACAAACCGGCAGACAATCAAAGAAGATAATCCAGAAGATATGTTAGATCTTGTGTTTTGGAAATTGGAGGGTCTTGGAGAAGATCATTTAAAATTGGTAGAGTTTCCTTACAACAACTACCAAGTTAGCATCGTCAATCAGTAGAGTTTGAAGAAGGAGATAGCGTCTTTTGTGAAGATTTTCTCCTACCAGAGGAACAATCAGTGTTAGCAGAGCAGGAAAGTTGAGCCAGCTCAGACGCTACATTCCGGATCCGAGTCCCATATTGGATAATTCAGAGCTGAAGATTGGACTCAACCTTTCAGTGCCAGAGAAACCAGTTGCAAGCCTAGTCAGAGATGAGAAGAAAATCAGAATTTGAGCCATCACATAACTCTTATCTTTTCGTTCTAAACTTGACTGATGCTGCTAAGTTAGCCTAGTTTTGCAAGCTATTTTATCAAGCTTGATCATGACAGTATTTTATTGGGTGCACCCACTAATATATTGTCTAATCAGGACCGGTGCACGATGGTCTGATCAACCTCGTGTACTTTGGTTCACTTTTGTATTTTTTCTGCATGGATGATATCATAAATAAAACTTGACCCTAAACCGTCTCATCCACGACTGCCTTGAAAATTTTTATTGTTGGACCTGAGTTACGGGCACAGTACCCGTACCTGTTTGGCTTTTCTACCCTACCTTTAATTTCGAGGACGAAATTTTCTAAGGAGGGAAGATTGTGAAACCCATATTCTCGTAATTAATTATTAAATAGTGATTTAGTATTAATATTAGTTTTTCAAAAAAAATATTATTATCATTAGCGTTTTCTAAAAATTATTATTATTAATATTACTATTAATTTTTTACGAGTGAAAAAGGATTTCGAAAATAATAACAACATGGATTTTTGGATTTCGAACCCAAACCCAGGCTTGAGCCCAATCCCTTTCTTTTTCTAATTTTTGACTTGGTTAATCATTATTAATAATAAAAAAAAAATGGTTTGGCTGGTCCCGTAGGACCAACATTCTTGCAACTTGTTCAAGTCACCCCCTCACTTTTCTCCCCTACGGTTACTCCAAACTCTCCCACTCCCCCTCTTATAACCCCCTGTTATTAAAACACCACCATCAACTCCTCATTTAATTCTATTCTCCCCACTCCTACTTTTTTCTCCACACCACTCCTTATAACTCCCCACAGCACAACTCCTCAACTCATCCATATAACTCCCCACTTCTTTTCCTCACCACCACCACAACATTATTAATCTCTCCCTCTCTCTATTTCTCTAGAGAAGACAAACATCTCTCTCTCCTTCTCCATCTCTCTGGAGAACTTCACCCCAACCCTTCTCCAATACTCCACAGAACCCCACCCGACTTCTCTCCGGCAAGGCGCTGCCCTAGCCGCGCCAACTCCGGCCCTGCCTCGGACATCGCGCCGCTCCTCCCAAGCCGCGCCCCATACCTCCGGCCGACCGCCCACCGGTGCGCGTCAGCCGCCCGACCCCGCGACCCCGAGGCCGCCGCCTCCTCCAGCGCGCGGACCCCCGCGCTGTCCCGAGCTACGGCATCCTCGCTCCCCCGCGAGCCCCCGCCATCCGGTGACCGGCGCACCCGAGCCCCCGTCGCCGCCCTTGCGCGCGCGAGCTCCACCAGCGCTGTTTCCTGAGCGCTGTGCAACAGCACCCTCCGGCGAACCCTTCGAGCCAGCGTGCCCTAGCCGCTGGTTCCCGTCGTCGGCGTTCCCAAGTTTTGCTGGTCGAACTCGCTGCCTTTTGGGCGAGTGTTCTCTGGATCAGATTAGCTGTGCCTATTTCTGAGTTTTCGACGTTCGTCATCGACGACGTTGGGTCAGCATCATTTCGGCAACGTCTGGATTATCTTTTCTTCTAATTTTATCATCTGAGAGCTCTAGCCGAGCACCCGAGGTATAATTTCTCTGCCCCGTTGCGTTTATTCTCGGTAGTCTGTGATGATATCGGTCCCCGGTTTCCCCTTCGGAAATTCGGTTAGCTACGTGGTAGATTCGGTTAGCTGCGTTAGCACTTTGTGATGTTGTTCGCTGAGACTTTTGTGTGTTGTTGATTTGATTGCGGGAATTCCGGGTATTTCGGGAAGGTTCTGGTGGTTGGAAAGTATTTCGGTGGTTATATTTTCGGGATTATTATTTGGTTGGAACAATTGCAGGTTTTGTGGCACATTTCCCAGTTTTGGATTGTCCCGAAATAGAGGAAATGCTGCCCAAATTTTTACAAAACTTTATTTATTTTGATTTCAAAATTGGTTTCGGAAAATGAATTTAAAACTAATTTTCGGGCAATGACCGTACCGGTCTGTGGGCCCTAGCGAAATGCAAACGCACCGGTCCGACCGGGCGTTGAGGTATTAGCTAGATTTGATGATGGACCGAGTCTGAGACTCCAACTTTTAATTTAAAATTATTTTTATTTAATGTTTAAGTTATTTATTATAGTTATCTATTTACGGCACATTTTATTTAGTAATTAAACATTTTCTCTTATTTTATGTAAAAGAATTGTACAGTGCATAAGCCCATAACTCTGGGATGATTAGCTGTGCCCATGTATTGCATAGTGTAGGTTTTACTTTCTTTCTGGGTGGATGTTGATCTTGGGTGGTTTTGGTTTGAATGGATAATCGTAGTTAGAGCGTAATCATATAATTAATTAAGAATTAAATAAAATGGATAAAATATTAGTAGGATAACTAGTTCATGATTTGTCACTGTAAGAAAATATATTTTTATAGATATATTACAAAAAGCACAAAGTTTTCCAAAGATAATTGATTCTTGTTAATATTTCCAAATAATCAAATTAACCGGTTAAATCAACGCACGTAGCTTGCGACGTAACCGTTAGCTGTAGCTTAATACAACTTAAAATCTGACTAGGACTTACTACTAGAGATTGCAACTAGCACACTTAGCTTGGTTATATAGCGGATCTAAGTCGAGTTCTCAACTGTAGGAACTCGAAGACATACCTGACGTTCCTCCTCGGTACCAACTCATCTCTCCAGTCATTTTCCTGAGGCAAGTATAGTTTGTGTTGGTTTTACAGTTATTTTAATAATCGTTTTACTGCAAGTTTAAACCACGATGCAAACACGAAACTCTCTCGGAGAGTACTGACTGCAACTACTGTACTGATTGGGGACTGGGAGAGTAGTGTAATGAGTATGACCACATCCAAAACTGTATACTGACTGTGTTAGCTTACCCCTCATACACACGGGGATAAGCCATATCGTATCCATATGATACAACTGTACAACCCAAGCCGGTCATATTCATTGTCTATTCAAAACACACTGTTTTACTGCTGAAAACTGGTCATTTCTAAATTGTTTAAAAGTGCATAATTCTATTATTTATTTTAACTGTTTAAAATTAGCATGAATTATACTTTGCTCCCTCCTAACTGGAGACCCAACATTTTAGGTATCACTGATGAAGCTTTGTTCCGCGATCCCAAGACGAGGATTTCGAGACTGATGAGCTGTTTGCCTAGAGTTTTCTTTTCTTCTTGATGTATGTAGAAAATGGTTTAAGTTGTATCTTTCTTTTCATTGTAAAAGTTTAATAAAGTTTTAAATTTTCGAATGTTGAGTTGTGACAAATATAGTGTTGTTGTATGGTTACCTGCTACTGAACAGCTTACTGCCGCCGTCTCAACAACGGTGCAGGCTGGGCATGATCTGATTCGATCCAAGAAATTGGGACCGGGTCGTGACAAAATACGTGGTGGTTAGATTCTGGTGCTACTACCCACATTAGTGTTTTAGACAAGGTTACCTGAGCTACCGAAAGCCAATTGATGGTGAAAGATACATCTATGTGGGTGGCGGCAAATCGGTAGAAATGGAAGCAATAGTACATTTTTTGTTATTATTAGAAACCGATTATTATTTGGATTTGATAAACTTTTATTGTACCGTCTTTTAGACGAAATTCAGTTTCAGTTTTCTTAATGGACAAATCCGGTTATCATTGTTCATTTGGAAATAATAAGTTTAGTTTATCTTTAAATCCAAATATTATTGGTAACGGTTCCCTTAAGGTTTATGATCACCTATATTCAGTTGAAACTACTACAGCTTAAATGAAACCTTGCAAGTGGAGTCATGTGGTACTAAACACAAAATTAACAATAAATATTTTTTGTCTCATTATGACATAAGCGATTAGGTCACATCTCTAGAAATAGAGTTGAACGACTTGTGTCTGATGAGATTTGGATTTTATTGACTCTATAGACTTTAATGTCTATATTAATGTGTAAAGAAAATACAGACCAAAGTTCAATTGTAAGCAGCTACTTTATTGGCTATGCTGACAAATCAAGGGGGTAATAATTATACGATTCCACACAAAAGAAAATTTTGAGACGAGAAGTATAATATTTTTTGAGGATGTTGAGTTTGGGGGAGAAATAAAGTCAGGATCATTGTCTTTGAGAAGGAATCAATTACGATTTCTACTATCACTTTTGACGATGTGCAGGATTCTATACCTGTCATGATCAAGGAGTGAATTCGGAGCCTCAATAAGACAATGTCGAATTACCTCTATAAGTCGTTGTTGAAATACCTTAACAATGACAATGTAGCGGCACCACATTCAAGATAAGGTAATTATTCCTAAGGAACAAACTCAACAACCTCAAGAACCGGTAATATTAAGATGGTCCACCAGAGAAAGGAGAAATATAATTTCGGACAATATTGTCATATTTCTCTAGGAACGTGAGGAAAACTATAGAATATTGGAAGGTGATTCAATCATCTTCCGTCGGGCCATGAAAAGTTCCACCTCTTAAAAGTGGATTAAGGAGTATAAGTCTATGCAAGACAATAAAGTTTAGGAACTTGTCACATTACCAAAAGATACGAAGTTCATTGGTTGGAAATGGACATTTAAAACCAAGAAAGATTCGAAAGGATAATGTGGAGAGGTATAAAGTACGTCTTGCAGCTAGTGACTTTACTCAAAAGTCAACGATTGATTTTAAAGAGAATTTTTCTTCGGTATCTTTGAAAGACTCTTTTAAAACAATCACAGCACTTATTGCTCATTTTGATCTCGAGTTACATTAAATGGATGTCAAAATTGTGTTTCTCAATGGTAACATCGACGAAACAATTTATGGTGCATGCAGAAAACTTTGTGTCGAAAGATCCAAATAATATGGTTTGCATATTGACAAAATCTATTCATGGACTCAAGCAGGATTCTCGTCGAAGGTACTTAAAGTTTTACCAAGTGATTATCTCGTTTGGTTTTGAGATAAACACTGTTGAAGATTGTGTGTATCACAAGTTCAGTGGGAGAAGGAATAATTTTCTGGTTTTGTATATTGATTAAAGTATTCAATGCAAACCAGGTTACACCTCTCGTCAAAGGAGACAAATTCGGTCTCAATCAAGTGCCCTAAGGTTAGCCTTAAAATTAAGAAAATACAATAGATTTTTCTTCATGTCAGTTGTAGGGAGTCTAATGTATGCTCAAGTATGTACGCGTCAGAATATTGCGTACATATTAGGATGTTAGGCAGATATTTAAGCAAATATTGATGGATCATTGGGTAGCAGCCAAACTACTTAAGTAATTAATAGAGAACAAGAAATTATATGCTCTTTGTAGGAGATTGGATAATTCTGGAGATCATAAGGTATTCCGACTCCGATTTTGTTGGATGCCAACACAGCAGGAGATCCACATCAGGTTATGCTGACTAATGGAGATATATTTTGAATGAGTGTCAAACATGCACTCATAATTTCTTCCACCATGACAGTAAGGTTTATAACATGCTGTGGGGCATCTATTTAGGGAATATGGTTGCAAAATTTTGTCACAAGGTTGCGCCTACAGTACGGTGTTGAAAGACCACATAAATTATGGTGTGACAATAAATCAGCAGTACTGTATTCCAATAACAACATAAACTTGTATAAGTCAAGAATATTGATATAAAGTTTCTAGTTGTGAAGGAAAGAATTCAGAATGGTTAAAATGTCCATATAGCACATTAGGACAAACTCCATGTTAGCGGATCCGCTCACAAAAGTATTATCACCCAAGGTCTTTCATGAGCATATTGCTCATATGGGTGTTAATTAAGAATATGGCAATATAGTGGGAGTTTGTATTTTATGTATTTGAGTGCTATTTAGTTTTGGACATATTTATGTATTAAAGTAATTTGGATATTTATCTGATCAGATATATGAAAATTCGGTTCATTCTGTTTTTATTATGTTAAAGTATTTGATCTCACTAAAGTTAAGGAGAACCAGTTGGAAATAGACATGTATTGATCACATTGCGTGTAATTTCCATGCTACGCATCCATGATTGATCTATGTCGTTTAGCTATATTGGTATATGTGACCATTGATGGTTTAGTTACGCTATATGTGACGAATGCCGCTTTGATCCTATGTTGATATGGTTAATGGACAAGATTCTCCGGATATACCCTAAGGATTAAGATAGCAATTTATGAGCTCACTAAGGTTAACACAATTATAAGGTTACATATGTGGCCCAGTGGAAGATTGTTGGAATTATTCAATAATTAAGGGGCCACACATGTAAAATTAATTGTGTTTGGACTATCTAAATAATTAAGCCAAATTAAAGTGGTCTATTTGGAAATTGGTTTAAGGGTATAATTGTCATGGAATTAATGTGTAGATACCGGAGATAATTCTAATTTGATGAGGGGCCAAATTAGAAATATCAACACATATATAAATATGTGTATTCATTAGGGTTATGGTCCCCAACTTATACGGCCACCAAAAGAGAGGTTTCTCTTTTTCTCTTCTGCATCCCCCTCAACAGAAAGAGAGGGACAAAGGCTTCGGATTCATCTTTGTCATTAAGGATCGTAACAAGTTGGAAGATCGAACCCAATAAAGAGACGATCGCTTCAACATCCATCAAGTCAAGCAATGGATTCAGATACGCTTCCGTAATCAATTTAATTTATGTTCTTCATCTCATGAATCGACATGGTACAACAATTTCTAACTGAACATTTTTTTAGAGCTAGTAATAAACAGTGCAAAAGCAAAATAGGAAGGAAGGAAGGGGGTGGGTGGGTTGGTGGTGGGTGTGGTGGGGTGCGGTGGGGAGGGAAGGAAGGAAGGGGGTGGTTTTGGAGAAGAAGCTGATAAAGTCAAATCAACCCAGCCTTGCTGTGTGTCACTCACTGACTTGCTAGCTAGCTAAGCAAAAAAGTACACGAAAAATAAAATAATAGTGCGGATGCAAAAATCTATGACCACAGTAAATCAGAAATCAATGCTCCGCATGCTTATTATATACACGTAACATGAATTCGAACATGCCAAAATAATTAAACCACTTGGACGTGAAATCCCACATACTCGCAAGCAGAGCCGAGCCAGAGGAGAGAAATATTAATATTAAGAAGGTTCCAGGAATCTTGCCGGTCAGCTTGCAATGCTCTCCCATGTGACCAACGTCCGTTTCCATGGCTTCCCCCAAACTGTTTAATAACAGCAGCGTCGTCCCATTTCCGAATAAACATATACGCAACGCTTTCAACTCGCAAACTGTTTTGACTTGAAAAAAAAAAAAATCTGCACTTGATTTTTATATATGCTGCGAAGAGGAAGTATAGCAAAGCGTAACGATGAGAGAAGGGACGCTCCTCCTGTCGCTGCTTGTCGTCGTCTCGGTGCTCGTGCCCTGCGGCCGCCCGGTCGTCCTCGCGGAGGCGTCTCGGCCTTCGGCCTTCCTCGGCTTGGCTCCGCTTCCGTTTCCGCTTCCGCTTGCTCCTGAAGGATCGACGACGACGATGCCGGAGAGTGGGGGCGACTGGGAGGACGCAGAGATGAGGAAGGTTCCTACTGGTTCAAATCCTCTTCATAACCGATGAGGAATTAATTTAAGTAGCTACCATTGTGTGTTTATATATGCGAATATCTGCGATTTTTGTACACTTTTAAGTGATCGTTGTAGCAGGTTAGTTTAGATTGAGGTACTGCTTTTTAGTGTAGGATCAGGATCTTGATTATTATATACGAAATTATCGTTATTTTGCTCGTCGTCCTTGGACGTGTCTGCACAATGACCGTGCCTACGTGACGGCAACCCATTGACCTCCCTGCTAGCATCGGAATCCACCCTCTTAAAACTCAAATGAGAGGCTAATGGGTGATCGTCACGTGGTGCGGACCAGTAGTGGTCACGCCCATAATGCAGGCCAAATAACAGCGTCCTTATTATTTATGTCTTCTTCTTCTTTCTTCTTCCTGGGAAATTTTTTGTAGTAATAAAATAGATTATATAATGCGCATGCATGATATCCTTTCCCTTCCATACTGTCAGTCTATGTATATTTCATGTATGGTTTTGCTAACATGATCGAGTAACGACTTCTCCAAGTTCTATACCAGCACTTGGAGGGATCTACCAAAACTAGTTCATGAGTTCGTTTTTGTTTACAAGAACTTATTTGTGTGTTAAGACTAACAAAGAGAGATGATTTAATGGAAGATTAGATGATAAATAATTGTTTTGTAACATATATTGAAAAGATGTATCGAATGTTGTTGATAATAAAAATATAATTTAATATTTTCAGAATATAAAATTAAAAAATTAGTGTCAAGGGAAAAAAATATTTAGTGGTTATAGTCATGGGCGGATTCAAAAACTATAGCTGGAATGGGTTACCAAAAATTTGGGTGGAGTAGAAGTAAATAAATCCATATAAAAAAAATTATATGGAAAAAAATGTAAAAAAAATTTTCGGGGTGGGCTCCAGCCCACCCCAACCCAACCTTGGATCCGCCCCTGGTTATAGTAGTTTGAAATTATAAATGTGTTTATTATAATTTATTGTTTTTAATAGTAGATGTCTTGTCTTAGAGCATCACCAGTAAGATTCTTTACAATTTTTAGATTCTAAAATCAGAATGTAGGAGTTCATTTTGTAGAATAGTAAGGCTCAATTGGAGTTCCATGATGGTCTCGTCACAGCCACAGAAGTTGTAGTTTGGACCTCATAATTTTCATATTCGGAACGTATAAAATTATTTTGTAGCAGAATAATGTTCAATTTGAAACCACAATTTCTAGATTTTATATTTTTATATTTAAAAAAAAGAAAGAAAGATGTCACATGATATATATATATATATATATATATATATATATATATATATATATATATATATATATATATATATATATATACTCATCTCATTTGAATCTCACAATTTTTTTATTATTTATTATTCTCATACAAATTCATCCATTTTATATTTATTATTTTATTATAAATTCAACCTCATTGATGTTCTAATAGATGAAAAATTCTAACTAAGCCACACCGGATTTGTACTAAAGATGATTGAAAGGGCCAGCCCATAAACCTTGACTTTCGAAGCTACGACAGGTTGTCGTGCACGTACGATTGCCAGTTGCACTATAACATCCGTTCAGTGCTCCATGTAAGCTAATGCGTCAGCATTAAAAGGGCGTACGTCTCAGTTTAAGATTTGATCAACCAAAAACACACAGTTTGGTTTGCTAATTAACTGCGGTTCTCACTTAGTCCAAAAGGGAATGGGGGTGTCCGAAACTAATTTTAGTTGCCTTTGACTCTTATTATGGATCAATTCTAGAGGGTCATTCGTGATTTCGACCTAACAAGAGGTCATGCTGAATCTGCGGAATTGTCTAAACAGAGGAGGGTTGTCAAAGTTCGAAGTCTAATTTTACTTACTCTTGGACCGATTCCGATCTATTATCAGATTGAATATTGAGTAAGGACTTGCATATACTTTGACAAATTTCAGATCATCGACTAGCTAGCTTTACGCTGTCGATGGGTCCAACCCACCGACCGGAGTTGAAGACTTGAAGGCCTAGGAACAGGTAGAATATTCCATCGCGTGCGCAAGTCTTGGTCAACATAATAGCTGAGCACAAGCTCCCCTCCTGGTTGAACTGCATATCCACTTAGAAAGTGCATAGCGAACCTCTAGCTAGCAGGAGACGTTCCCCACAGCACAACAGTTACAGAAAGGCGCACACACCATGCACAAATTCTATACTCACGTGACTATAATTACAAAAATAAAATAAAAATACTAAATGACTTGCAGCCTTTATAAAAAAAAAAACTAGTCACCTTCACGTACGTTGCACATATAAAAAAATCAATAATAGTATTAATAAATTATATAAAAATTTAAATTATATTAAAATATTTTTAATATAATTTCAATATATTTTAATGATTTGTTATGATTATTTTTAAAATTATGGATATGTGTTTAATTAGATTATATTATGTAGTTAGTTTAGACATAATTTTAATTTTAAATATATTCTTGGGTGGTTTTTAATTTTTACGTGAAGAGAGAGGGTTCTGTTATCCACACAGAAAATAAAAAAGATAGTTAATTTTAATATTTTATTTTATTTTTTGTAAAATAAAATAGTTGATGATATACACGACTTAGACGGCTCGAGCCGTTTTGAAGTCCCTTTATAATAGTAGAGATAACAAAAATATTACAAAACTCATAACTTGCATGAGTAACTTGAGAAACATAGTTGGTGGCTCATAAATGTTGAAGAAACAACAATGGTAAGAAATACAGTTCAAATTTTATAATAAGTACGTGTAACTATGAATCCCAATTGACCAAAAAATTCTATGTTCTTTTCCAACTTCTAGAAAGAATATCTTGTAAAAATAAATTTATATTGGACGAATAGTTTCATTCGCTTATATGCACCCGCCTTTCATCTTTTCATTTTTAAACAACGGTGACTTCAATCATAAAACGATTCACTGAAACCACCCGTCAGCTATTGAAAAGAAAATTTAATCAAGCATTTAATATGATATACTTAGAACTAAATAACTATAAATCAAGTGGTTAAGGTGAAAAATATTTTTCTTGATTACTTGAGCTGAAATCCTATGAATGTTTTTATAAATTATATTTCATTTTATTTTTATCTTTTACATTACTAATTTATATTTAAGTTGATTTATGTTGGGCGGGTCTAAGAAAAATAATGACGGAGAGGAAGCCTTATAAATGTTGTATAACAAAAATAATGACGGAGAGGAAGCCTCTAATTTATATTTAAGTTGATTTATGTTGGGCGGGTCTAAGAAAAATAATGACGGAGAGCAAGCCTTACAAATGTTGTATAAGAAAAATAATGACGGAGAGGTTCAAAATCTCAAGTGGGACTATAACATAAATAATACTATGGAGCTCTTAGGTATTGTTTGGAAAGAGTGAGAAACGTTGAGCGAAAATTAAGAAAAAGAGTAAAAATGGTGGTGTTTGGAAGACGGAAGGAAAATGAGGGAGATAAATTTGAGTGGAAAATTGATGAGTCGTACTAAAACATTTCTTCCAAAAGTGAAAGAAAAAAAATTGGGAGTAACGAGAGAATTGTGGAAGAATTAGGGATGAGTATTCGGTTAATTCGGTTCCAACCGAACCAAATTAACCGAAATCAAGAAAATGAAAACCAAAATCGAACCGATCTACGTCAAAACCGAATCAAACCGAAACCAATTTATTCGGTTCGGTTTTTCGGTTGTATTCGGTTGGACTTTTCTCCGTAGTAGTAGAAGCTCTCATGCATCACAAAGATAATTGGAGGAGCAAGTAGAGTTCAGATTTGGCGGAGACGGTGAGACAGTGAGAAAAGAGCCAGTGATAGAATGAGAAGACGATGTCACAACGGTGCGGTGAGATCGTGGTAGAGTGAGAGAGGCGGAGTCGGGAGGAGGCGGTGAGATAATGAGGAGGCGATGAGAGAATGAGAGAGGTGGAGCCGGGAGGAGGCGATGAGATCTAGGGTTTATTTTTAGATGAGAGTGCCGAGAGAAGAGAGAAGAGTGGCTCTGCCGCTACTTGCTCTTTACTGCTAGGAAATTAGGATGAGAGATTCTGAGAGAAGAGAGAAAAATAGATTATATACCTAGGGTTAGGATGGAGGGTATATAAGTAATTTTCTATATCCTATTCGGTTTTCGGTTTTAAATCGAACCCGAATCCAATAACCGAACCCGAACCTGAAAACCGAATTAGTGGGTTTTCTAAACCGAAACCGACCCGAATTTTTTTTAAAACCGAACCTAATTGCTTATTCGGTTCGGGTTCGGTTCGGTTTTCGGTTTTCGGTTTGAAACCTAATAATGCTCACCCCTAGGAAGAATTATCCAACTACTCTTCGAAACGTAAGTAGCAATTATGATTTGAAAATAATCAAAGAATAAATAGTAATTATACTTATTCATAGAAGAAAAATATTTTTAAACTTTTGGACTTGGTTTTAGTGTAGTAGATTTGTTTAAGAGCTCCTGATCAAACTATTTGTTCCAGAACACAAAAAAGTGTTAAAAAGAATTGGGGTGAGAGAGGCTCGAACTCTCGACCTCAGGATCACTCGCTTAGCTATGAGACCTACGCGCTAGCCAACTGCGCCACCACCCCTTACATCTTTAGTTAATTAGATCTTATAAACATTCGTTTCTCAGTTAGTTATGACTATATTTAAAGAAAGGAGGGCTAGCTTTTGGAGCCTGACGACCCTCACCATGTTTTCAGGCAGGAGTAGTGTCCAATTAGGACAGCGATTGGCACTTGTTCCGATAGTTAAACGAGCACTTTGAAGAGGTTGAATCAAAGGGCAATGTTTTAACTCAGCTACTTCGCTCGGTTAGTCACTACTCTGTGAGGAACTCTACAACCAAAGAGGACCGCGGTAGGGGTGAGCATATAACGGTTGAAAACCGAAAATCGAACCGAACCGAACCGAAATATGACAAACGGTTCGGTTTTTCGGTTATCGGTTTGGTTTACGGTTTGAAAATTTGAAAATTTGAAATAACGGTTCGGTTTTCGGTTCTTCATCCGAAAAATCGAACCGAACCGAAAACCGATTTAGATTTAGTAATTTATCAAACTACCCACAATATACATATACTAATGTTTATTAACCCCTAACTGAGCGCACTCTCTTCTCCTATTCTATGTCGGTGCTTCTTTGAGCACTCTCTCTATCTACCCTCAATCTATATATACTAATATCTTTCACTCTATGTAATATAACAATTCATAAATACAATAATGTCATATATTTTTTAAAATTTTGTTATTTAAATAGGTCAATTTTGCTAAAAACTTGAAGGCCATGCACATTGGCCCATGAAACCGAACCGACCGAAAACCGAACCGAATTAATTCGGTTCGATTTTTGTTCGGTTTTTATAAAAATGGTTCGGTTTTCGGTTTTGAAAAATACGGTTTACGGTTATTTCGGTTTTCACATATTCGGTTCGGTTTGAACCGAACCGAACCGATACTCACCCCTAGACCGCGGTGTCACGTATTTCCTCCTCGTTGATCGACTTTGGGTCCCACGATAGTAGGGAGAGCTGGGATGTGTGTGAAGACTAACCTCCAACCAATAGGGGTGGAACATGTGGCTGCGGTTTAAACTGCAGTCACCCCTCCCCTTCGGTCTGGAAAGGTTTTTTTTATTGCAAAATTCCAATGTACAGTGCCCATCCTGTCCATGTCTACTTTCCTCGCACTATCGAAAGATTGAACATCGCGAGTAAGGTCTAACTAGGACAAATTCAAGATCATCAACCAATTCCGCTATTGACTAGCTAGCTCTACGCAGTCGGTGGGTCCGTCCGTCCGTCCGTCCGTCCAACTGGTGGTGAAGGCCAAGGAACAGGTAGAATGTTCCATCGCACAGGCCACAGGGAGTCCTGGATCCCCCGATAGGTCTTGTCAGCGTCCCTAACTGAGGGCAAGCTCCTCACCTCTCCTACTAAACTGTCCTATCCACCGGAAAGTGTGTAGCAGGAGACTTCCCACCCCCACCCCAACAGAAACAGTGGTTACAGAAGTACATACATGTCCTACATGCAGCACAGGTGATTATACTGTACTTGGCGTCCGTGACTGTCCAAACAATACGTGTCCAGAATGACATCAATCTAGATCCTCTCTCCCCGCACACAAACCCACCCACACATACTTTTCACTCTCACATTCAAAAATTCGAGATGATCTATGATTTGGTTGACGAGAAAGAAGATTGGTTCCTCACTAAATGTCTGATATTCTGGACACCAAGGCGAGAAGAAGAGTATAAATTGCTCTGTTTTGCTACACAGCTCTTTAGGCTTTAGTTCTAAGGCCATCTCCATTACATCTTCAAAAAATTTCTCAATTAGAGGACTCAACAAAGAATATTGCTATATGATACCATCCTCAAAAAAATTTATTTCCAACCCATCAATCCTCAAATAATAAACAACCATTATTTATTTCTACAATTTTTTTTTTCACAACCATTTAATAAAATAAAATATATTATATTATCAATATTATTGTTGATTTCAATATTTTAAAATGTTTGATGTTATTATATTATTTTTTTGTCAAATTGTTCAAATATTATTTTATTAATCAAATAAATCTAATAAAAAATAATAATAAATATATTCAATATTAGATTCAATTTGAAGATCCCAACACGAATATTTTAATAGTATTATTATCATATTACTTATAATTATAACTTAAAAATTATGTTAAGTTAATTAAATTTAGTTTTAACTTATGTAGGATATACTAGTAATTAGGTACATCTTGGAGGGCAAAATGGTCATGAATAGTGGATCCTCAAATTTGAGAATTTTCTTTCTCTCTCCTCAAATTTGAGGAGAGAGACTCCAATCCTTAAAAGTTTTGAGGATCCATCCTCAAATTGAGGACCGGTTGGAGCAATATTTTGAGGATTTCTCCTCAATTAGGAGTTTGAGAATTTGGGTTAGAGATGGCCTAATGGTCATAAACAAACTCTCTGTGTAATATAACTTGTATGTCCATATATAGATAAAAAAAATTTACAAAGAAAGATTATATCATCGTCCGTCCAAACGATAGTTTACACATTCATATAACTTGTAAGTATAAAATTGTTTGACAAGTAGTAAATAATAAATGTTGAGAGAAAATTATTTACTACCACATCAAATGAAACGTAAAATTTTTATCTCAATCTTTCAATACCACATCAAATTGATTGCAAAATTTAAAAAAAACTCACATTTTAGAAGAAGTAGCCGTCAGATGGTACCTCAAACTAGAGAAACAAAGATGATAAATAATAAATATGGTAAGGAATTAGTAGTTGTGGTTATGTTTTTTTGATAAGGATATAAATGGAAATAAAAAATAGAAACCCTTGACACTTTGATTTGGATTGTTTATAAAGACACTCAAAATTATATTACACTAATTTTGGATAATTTTTTGGAAAGATTTTTTGAGCCGACCAAAAATAATAAATCAAAAAAAAAAATCAAGCAATATTTTTTAAAACACTTTATAAACGACATACACCCTTATACCAGATGAGAGTAGGATAAACTTTATTCTGGTACATCCCCAAGAATCAAGTTAGATGACTAACTCAACGAAGGGGTTGGAACGTTAGTACAAAAATTAACATAAAAGAAAAAAAAACGTGGGAGATCCCAAGATCAAAGCCTAGGAGAGACCGTCAAAAACTGAAATTTGAGACAAAACCTATAAGAGTGGTATTTTGAATAGCGTGCTCCGATATCAATAACACGATCAAGACCGAAGTTCCTGACGACCAGCCTCACCACAAGTCTCAGTTGCCTGTCTTCGACTTCTGCCTTCCATCGGAAAGTGTTAACGTTCCGACGAGCTTCTTCATCCTTGACTGGCCCAACCAAGCAGACGGTGCGGTCCTCCTGAGACTCGAACTCCTGAACCTGCCCACCTTCGTGTCTGAACTTGAAGCTCCCCCATACACATGCGTCCTCGAGTAGAACATCATGCACTGTGCATGTCGTCGATGACCCACAGCTTCCCCTGAACTGTGTGAATGATGATGCTCCCGCCTCAGATTGAGTTTGCTGTAAACCTTAATCTCCTTCCTGGCTTCGAACTGCTGAAGCCGATGTCGCTCCGTAAAACTTTGGCAAACCACCCGTCACCAAAATTGGATCTGTAGAGCAACACCCACCAGGAGACCGACCAGCTGTCATGTGATCGACAGACTGACCCTCAATCTTTGACACACTACCATCCGTCGCTTTGTCTCGACGAACCGAAAACTTCGTGTCACTCCCCGGTCCCAATATACATATTCTTTCATGAATTCTGTACATGGTATCCCGTATTTAGCATATGCATAATTCTATTTATTATTATTTAATGGTTGCATGTAGCTTTTAAGTATGTCATTAGTGGAAGGGTTAGAGCATGTTTAGAGATTAGGGTTTGCTTAAGCCACCCCAACTCCTATTTATATTCTCTTCCTCACACTCTCTCCTCATTCACTCCTCCTTTTATTTTCCTCAACCACCATCCTTAGGCAAGTACAACTTGCTCAAAAGTGGAGATTTGTGTATTTTTTATTCTTGATTTTTGTCACGCCCCAGAACCAGAATACTGGAGAGCGGGGGCGTACATTGCCAGCTACGTATATTGAAGTGCTACCCACCTCGCTATACGGTCACGGCTGTCTAGATACATGAGGGTTTAACTACAAGCCAACAGTCTCCTATGGTCGTGAACAAGCCTATTGTCTCAATCATAAGCAAGTAATAGTAGTTACAAGATGTCAGAGCACCAAATATATAATAGCAAGGCGTCCCATACATTACATATTGGATGATCATGAAGCTAGTCGTACAAAATGTCAGGACTAGCAAGAGTTCAGTCATACATGATCAACCCTAGGATCTGTCAATCATGTTACAGCCCGTAGGCAGACAGTAAATAAAGGTGCAATACGAGCTAACACGTGCTCGCCGGCTAAACGCCTCAAAAGAATTAATTTTACAATAGAGTGGGAGGACAAAAGAAACCCACTCGTTGCCCTGGTTACGCCTGGTGGTCACCATCGGGCTGGAAGACAGGTGGATCCTCTGGTGCTGCTTCGATATCTGGCCACACAAAACCAGCTGGGTCAGACCCCAGAAGAGCAAGTGCCACAAAGGAGGCTTCACTTAGGAACTAAAACCAGCATATCACAAATAAATAGTAAGGTAATTAAAAGATACTGATAATAACTGAGATAATCAATAACATATATTGAGCACGGAGAAACCATTCAAGTAGCCAGACTGCAACCCTTAAACCAAACAAGGACCGGGGTTGCAATCCTTCGCCTGAATAGAAACCCGCCTCAATTACTATTGATAAGGTAACAAGACAATAAACGAAGAGAGGACACAGAACTGCTCCGGAAGCCAGGTTACAACCCTTAAACCAAACAAGGACCGGGGTTGTAACCCTTCGCCTGAACAGAACTGGACCCCTGATCTTTATTGTTAAGGCCGGCATAATAATCATGGTATTGAAGTAAAGGTAAAACATGACGAGCATGACAGGGGGTTACAATAAGACAATAAACGAAGAGAGGACACAGAACTGCTCCGGAAGCCAGGTTACAACCCTTAAACCAAACAAGGACCGGGGTTGTAACCCTTCGCCTGAACAGAACTGGACCCCTGATCTTTATTGTTAAGGCGGGCACAATAAGCAGGACGATATATGATAAGATAACCATGGAACTATTCAGATAGCCAAGTTACAACCCTTAAACCAAACAAGGACCGGGGTTGTAACCCTTCATCTGAACAGAACTTGGTATCCCATCATTTATCGATACAAGAAATCATGTCCGAATACAATCTTGTACAGGATCAGGATAAGACTAAGCTGGAATAAATTTCATCCAATCAATCACGGCCAATCAAGAGTACGGCTTGATACTTTTAACTAACTAGGGTTATCACAAGCCTAGTTACTAGCAAGATGCAATAAGATTATCCCAACAGCCACAAGCCCTGCAGACCATCCGGTTATCCAGGTCGAATGTCTATTTAGGAAGAATGCAACACATGACTGTGTGCTGGAAATGTGCCCTACTCGTCGGTAGGCTACAAGTCCACTGAATGCGCCCAGATAATGGGATTGCCTGTAGCTGGAAATCTCTTCATGACTACTGAATCATTCTAGTTAATTAGCCTTAGTCAATTTCAGTAGGTAACCCTGACCGTGGTACTCAGGGATCCCCATCCTAGACATGATGCAAGACAATACCAGTTTATTTGTACAAACACAATCGCCCACGGTGTCCAGGTCATTCATACTTGTCATGTCAGGCTAGCTGTCATAACAGCATGTCGAGACATATCATGCCAGTTTACTTGTCAAGAGTGCACCACAACGGGCCACTATCGGGTTCTATTCTTACATTATCATGAGTGAGAGACTTGCATAAAATAATTAGTGACCTATTCTTGAAGCCAAGGAAAAGATCTACAACTTTCATGTTGGGAGTTGGGAGAAATTCTGACCACAAATCATGCAAATCAGACATAAAATAGCCAAAACAGGTACTATGCGGCCTATTCTGCGACATGCGCCTCATGCGGCTCATGGGGCTCAATAGCGACTTCATATGCGCCAACAGCGACATCATATGTGCCAACTGCGACAAGCGTCAACAACGACATCATATGTGCCAACTGCGACAAGCGTCAACAGCGACATCATATTCGTCAACTGCGACATGCGTCAACAGAGACATCATATGCGCCAACTGCGACATGCGCCAACAGCGACATCATATTCGTCAACTGCGACATGCGTCAACAGAGACATCATATGCGCCAACTGCGACATGCGCCAACAGCGACATCATATTCGTCAACTGCGACATGCGTCAACAGAGACATCATATGCGCCAACTGCGACATGCTGTGCGGCTACCGCGACATGCGCTTCATTGCAACATGCGCCTTCTGCGACATGATATGCGGCTACCGCGACATGCGCTTCATTGCAACATGCGCCTTCTGCGACATGCGCCTTCTGCGACATGATATACGGCTACCGCGACATGCGCTTCATTGCAACATGCGCCTTCTGCGACATGCGCCTTCTGCGACATGCTGATTATGCTGCAGATGAACCTAGAAATGACCAGAAATTGTTTTGGCCATAACTTCCTCATCCGAAGCCGAAATCAAGCGAAACAAAAGCCAAAACTGCATGAAATTGAATTCTCTACAACATAGAAACACTAGTTTTCGAAAATAACCAAGTTTTAGAGATCAAAACCAAGAAAAACTGAAAAGTTTACAAACTTAGATCTACAAGAATCCCTCCATCAAATCCAAAAATGTCAAGTTCTAAAGAGGCTTAGAATCAAGTAAGGAAGAGAATGGAACAATAAAACTTGAGATCCATCATGAAGCAAGTTTGCACTTGCCTAGCTCTCTTTCCTGGTAGGTGGAAGAGTAAATGGTGGAGAAGAAGAAGTGAAGGAGAAGAATAAATGAAGAGAGAGAGTTAGATAGAAATATAAAGGAGGGTGGTGGTGGTAGGTGGGAGTTTTCTTTTGGTTCATGATGAACCCAAAAGCAAACCAAACCAAACCAAGCTAAGCCGAACCAAGCTAAGCCATAACAAATGACATGCCAAAATAACCATGCAGGAAAATACGCAATACAAGTCAAGAATACGTACATGTATACCAAGATACGTAATACGAACTATAGGCATTACAATTTTTTTCTTTGATATTATTTGTCTATATTGTTCTTCTCTTCATTCTCTACAAGCTTGGAGTTTTTGAATATTCTAATGGCTAGTTTTGTGTAGATCTAAGTTTCTAAAACTAGGATTTTATGTATTTACATGATTTTGATCTATCAAACTTGGTTATTTTCGAAAACTAATGGTCCTAGGTTGTAGAAAATTTGATTCTATACAATTTTGACCTTTAAAAAGTTAGATTTTGACTTGTTTTGAGGAAGTTATGGCCAAAATAATATTTGGACATTTTCTATGTCATCTGTCCTGGTTTTGGCAGGGACGATGAATAGTATCACATGAATAGTGTCGAGCCGTATATGGAAGTGCTGTATAGTGCCGTATAGTGTCCGAGCCGCATATAGGAGTGCTGCATAGTACCGCATAGTGTTCGAGCCGCATATGGGAGAGCTGCATAGGGCTGCATAGTGTCCGAGCCGCATATGGGTATGCCGTATAGTACCGTATAGTGTCCGAGCTGCATATGGGAGTGCTGCATAGTGCCGCATAGTGCCGTATAGTGTCCGAGTCGCATATGGGTGTGCTGCATAGTGCCATATAGTGCCGAACCGCATATGGGAGTGCTGTATAGTGCCGCATAGTGTCTGAGCCGCATATGGGTGTGTCGCATAGTGTTTGAGCCATATATTGGAGTACTGCATAGTGCCGCATAGTATCTGAGTCGCATATGGGTGTGCTGCATAGTGTCGTATAGTATCCGAGCCATATATGGGAATGCTGCATAGTGTAGCATAGTGCTGCATAGTCTCCGAGCCGTATATGGATGTGCCGCATAGTGCCGCATAGTGTCCGAACCGCATATGGGAGTGCCGTATAGTGCTGTATAGTGTCCGAGCCGTATGTGGGAGTACCGCATAGTGCCGTATAGTACCTATTTTGGCTATTTTTGGCTATTTTATGTCCTATTTGGCTGAATTGTGGTCAGAATTTCTTCCAATTCCCAACATAAAAATTATAGATCTTTGTCTTGACTTCAAGAATCTTCATGTCTCACTTTAACCAGAATTTATATGTGACTTTGGCACCTTGTACACCTTGCTCCTTGTGCACCTTTTACCTTGCACATTGCTCGTGCACCGTTAGGGCCACTTCATGACTTGCGAGCACTTCATACCCTAAGTGCATAGTGCCTTCTTGTTCTATTTTCTCTCGTGTCTTGGTCCTCATTCCTGATCTGACTCCTATACGTATGCTGGATAACCCTATGTGTGTACTAAGGTACAATCTATGTGAGCACCGATGTGCTATCCTAAGTGCTAAGTGCTCCTATGTGATACCTGTCAGTACCTCCATGAGTTCAGTATTTACATAGCGATTGGTCAGTAGCAATGATGTGATATGTGTTATGTGTTGCATTACACCAAGAAGGGGGTACATATGTATGACACTATGAGCCAGTACGGATCCCTTCTTGGGGTACTCGTACAATGTACGACCTCTAAGGGAGTAAGCATGTAACCATGACATGTGAACTCCGAGGATAACCTAGGGATTAACTAGGCAACTAACTTGGTAGATGCATTGGGTGGGAAGAATCCCGAGATCGTGCCATACTAGCCACCCCAGGCCTAGTCCTGACGTGTCGGGTTGGCTGCCACGGATATGGTTTCACTCGCCTATAGCGGATGGCTATATCCGACTCCTACGAGCTATGTGTTATATATTTTAGCGTGGTAGCCCTCCGGGGGACCGGTGCATAATCAATGTGCTATATATCTTATGGTTTGGCTAGCCCTGATGGGTTGACACGATCTGAGGATGTCTTTTAATCAGTATCGCGGGAATAACTCTGCCAAATATAGAAAGCCGCATAAATGAATGGCCGCTTGAAAAATGACTTGACTGTGCCTTGTAACTTTCGTTCGTAGCCGAGGGACATACACTGTCATGGTGCGTGGTCCAACCCATATCCTTATTTGTTTGTTGGGTTGGGCTATCGTGTTAGGACAGGCTGTGGACCGAGGTTACGACGGAAAGCTTCTGTTATTGCTAGTATTATTATTTTGTGCTTGGGTTTTATCTCACTCTTTTGTGCTTCCTTGTGTACTTGCTATTCGGGACTGACCCCGCTGGTTTTGTTTGGCCAGATCTCGTAGCAGCGCCTGAGGATCCAAACTTCCTTTCCGACGTCAATGGTGCATACTAGGAGCATGGCTGGCGGGAGACTCGAGTGGGTTTCTTCTCCACCACTCAAGTATCTTTACTTATGTTCTGGCGTTTAGCCATCGGTACCTGTTTAGCCGGCTAATCTGGATATTTTGTCTTTACATAATTTGTAATTAAATCAGACTGCAGCTGAATACAATTATGTACCTATGACTCTCTGGACTAGCTAACTTATAAAGCTAGATCCCCATGATCATTTTGATGATGCGTTGGAGACGCCTTACTGCTTTATCTTATATGATCATTATTTACTGCTTCTTGTTTGATTGATTGAGACCTAGATGCTCTGTGAGACCATAGGAGACTTGATTGTAGCATGCACCCCCTTGTCTCTTGACAGCCACGATCGTCGTATGATGTTTATATACCTCATATGGAGTAGCTGGCCTAGTCCATCTCCGTATTTCGGTACTGGGGCGTGACAAGGTTTTATTGGTAGCCCATGCAGGTCTGATTTTCAGACTTGTGGGGTGTTATTATTATAGGAGTCTCAATCAAAACTTGTTCCCTTTGAATCTCTTGCCTCGATTTCTCTTCCCTCACCTTGATTGATAACTTGAATTGCATCCTCGAATCTTTTTCGTCCTGTCATTTGATATCATGTATCTTTTCCTATAGGGGTGCTTCGTTCTCAGTAGCTGGTGAGGCCAACATGGAGGAATGTCTAGTAGAGCATGGCTCGACGGGGCAGCAGCTAGAAAGAATACCTTCTCCTGACCAGATCCGAGTGAAAGTGATATCAGAGCCAGTGGAACCGCAGGTTCTAGAAACTCCTGCACCCCCAGCGGTGCCGACGGCAACGACAGTGCCTGATGCTGCAGCACTTCTGGAGGTCATCCGGGGATTCCTGGCCACTCAGCAGCGTCAGGTGGCAGCCCATCAAAATAGCAGACCCAGCAGCAGGAACAAAATGTGCTACTGAATCAGGGGTTACAATTAGCCCTTGAGAGAAGTGTCAGAAATTATTCGGAAGCATCGGGAAGGTTTTGTCGACTTAACTCGAGATACTTTGACGGCACGGAGGATGCCATCACGACGGATGCTTGGCTTCAGGATATCGAGGCCATATTGACCGCAGCAAAGGTTCCCGCAGAAGAGAAGGTTGACCAGGTCAGACTGTTACTTCAGGATCTCGCCCGCGACTGGTGGACATCGGAAGAGGTTGGAATGAGGCGTCCTGTTCCTTGGAATAGCTTCAGTACCAGATTCAAGGCCAAGTAATTTGGTGTGGTAGCGCAGTATGGGCTACAACAGAGGTTTATCAGTCTCAAGCAGGCTGGTAAGACGGTGGATGGATATGCAACGGAGTTCTGTAGACTGAGTCGGTTTGCACCAATGATGGTGGCTACAGAGCCAGAGAAGGCGATGAGATTCTAGCAAGGACTTCATTTGGAGATTCTACAGTTGGTAGAAGGGCACGACTATCAGACTTTTGACGCCGTTTTAACGGCTGCTCGGAGGCATGAACTCACCCAACAAAGGTTGGTGACAAGACATGGGGCGAGAAGAGGTCCCATCCCCAGAGTAGGGGCGGAGGAGCAGTACAGCGAACATCGGCTCCAGCACCCGACATCCGTATTAATAAGTTAGGAGCGCCGCGGAGGACGGCGGTGTCAGAGATAACAGCACCAGTCCGACATCAGCAGCAGAGGAACCAGCAGCAGCGCTAGGGGGCGCCCATTGGATGAACTTACTGCGGTAAGGGAGGGCACACTAGGGATGTGTGTCGTTCAGCTAACGGATTGTGTATGAGGTGTGGCAGTCCGAACCACAGGATTGCCAATTGTCCTATGATACACAGGCGAGGAGGGCCAGTTCAGCAGTTTTCGGCGTTGCCAGCTCCGGGGGCTGCACCGAACAGAGGACCGACATTGGCCGTAAGGTCGCTAGCCCAGCGTCTGCTGACGTAGGCTCAGATGTTTCGCCAGGCGCAGAACCAGAAAGGCCCGCAGAGGCTACAGCGACAGCATGGTCGAGGAAGGCAGCAGGAGGGAGCTCAGCAAGGCCAGGGCCAGGCCTTCACCTTATCACTGGAGGATGCACTAGCTTCAGGCGACGTGGTTGCAGGCAATATTTCTGTTACCTCTTTTCCTGCAGTAGCATTGTTTGATTCGGGGGCTACCCACTCTTTTATATCTGCACGATTTGCAACACGTATTGGATTGGAGTTCGAGACATTGCCAAAGAGGATGAATATACTCAATGGTAATGGGCTCGTAGGAGTTAGCAGAGTGTGCCTAGCATGTCCGATCGTAGTGAGTGGGCGATTATTGCCCGCATCTTTGATTGAGTTCCCTATGGGCAACTTTGATGTTGTCCTAGGCATGGACTGGTTGAGAGACAGTCATGCGACGATAGATTGTCGGGGAGGTAGGATAGTATTTAATGTACCTGGCGTTGAGGAGTTCGTCTTTGTTCGATCATTGGAGGATCGACCCAAGGGCATCGTTGCAGAAGCATTGGCAGAACATGAGTAGATACCAAGAGTGGTTAGAGAGTTTCTTGATATATTTCTAGATGAGCTTCCAGGTTTACCACCGGTGAGAGATATAGAGTTTTGCATTGAGTTGAATCCTGGAACGGAGCCTAAAGTCGGCAGAGTTTACAAGATGTCGCAGTCAGAGTTGGACAAGTTGCACCAGCATGAAGAAGAACTGAAGGCAAAGTAGTTTATCCGAGACAGCGAATCGCCCTGGGCAGCACCGGTGATTTTAGTACCCAAGAAGGATGGATTGACGCGAATGTGCATTGATTTTCGGCACTTGAATGCAGTAACAGTGAAGAACAAGTATCCGTTACCAAGGATTGATGACTTATTTAATCAATTGAGTGAGGCCTGCGTCTTCTCTAAGATTGATCTTCGATCTGAATATTATCAAGTGAGGGTCCGGGAGCAGGACATACCTAAGACAACATTTAGATCACGGTATGGACATTATGAGTTTCTGGTGATGCCATTTGGACTGACTAATACCCCAGCCGTATTCATGGACTTGATGAACCGCATCTTTCTACCCTATTTGGATAAGTTCGTAGTAGTGTTTATAGATGACATCCTCGTTTATTCCAGTAGTGAAGAAGAACATGAGAAACATCTTCGGACAGTTTTGCAGACTTTGAGGGAGCATCAACTTTATGCGAAGTTTAGTAAATGTGAGTTTTAGTTGGATCGTATTTCGTTCCTGGGACACATTATTTCTGGAGCAGGAGTGTCAGTAGATCCGAAGAAGGTTGAGACAGTAGAGAATTGGCCAGTTCCGAAGACGGTAGCATAAGTGCGTAGTTTCTTGGGATTGGCAGGTTATTACCGGAGGTTTGTGGCAGATTTTGCCAGGATTTCGACACCCTTGATGCGTTTGACGCTTAAGGATGTAGAGTTTGTTTGGTCAGCAGAATGTCAGACATCATTTGAAGAGTTGAAGAAGAGATTAATCTCAGCCCCAATCTTGACACTTCCAGTAGGATCGGGAGGGTTTACAGTGTATTGTGACGCATCCGGGAAGGGACTTGGGTGTGTATTGATACAGCATGGTAAGGTGATAGCATATGCATCTCGACAGGTTCGGGACCATGAGAAGAACTATTCGACCCATGACCTGGAATTAGCAGCAGTAGTGTTCTCGCTTAAGTTATGGAGGCACTATTTATATGGGGATCGAGTGGAGATTTACACTGATCATAAGAGCTTAAAGTATGTATTTACCCAGAGGGACTTGAACATGAGACAGAGAAGGTGGTTGGAATTACTGAAGGACTTTGATGTAAATCTTCAGTATCATCCAGGAAAGGCGAATGTAGTAGCAGATGCCTTGAGCAGGAGAGGTGGTGCATTCGTTTTAATCTCGCAGAGGCATATTTTGGAAGACCTTCAGGAAATAGGAATTGAATTGATCTTGCCACAAGATACAGGAGTTATGGCCAGTTTGCAGATTCAGTCTACTTTAGTAGAGAGGATCAGAGCAGCCCAGACAGAGGATCCGCAGATCCAGAAGCTTCGATCAGAGTGTGAGTCAGGTCTCAGGAAGGAGTTAGTAATCCATGAGGATGGTACGCTTAGGTTCGAAAACCGTCTTTGTGTACCAGGTGGAGACCTTCGACAAGAAGTTATGTCAGAGGCTCATAGTTCTCTTTATTCCATTCATCCCAGAGGCACAAAGATGTACCAAGATATAAAGTAACACTTTTGGTGGAATGGCATAAAGAGGGAGATAGCGAGGTTTGTATCCAGATGTTTGGTATGTCAGCAAGTGAAGGCAGAGCAGCAGAGACCAGCAGGATTGTTACAGCCGCTTCCTATTTCGGTGTGGAAGTGGGAGCACATCACGATGGACGTTGTGACCAGTTTACCTAGATCTTCGACCGGCCGAAACACAGTTTGGGTAATCGTGGATCAGCTCACAAAGGTTGCACATTTTCTTCCTTTCAGAGTAGGGCAGTCTATTGAGCAGCTTGCAAAAATGTATATGAAGCAGATTGTGAGGCAGCATGGTGTTCCAGTCAGCATAGTATCAGATCGAGATACGCGGTTCACCTCTCACTTTTGGCAGAGTTTGTATCAAAGTTTGGGTACCAAGTTGAGGTTCAGTACAGCCTACCATCCGCAGACGGACGGACAGTCAGAGAGAACCATTCAGACCTTGGAAGATATGTTACGGGCTTGTACTTTGAACTTCGGCAGAACTTGGGAAGATCATCTTCATTTAGTAGAGTTCTCTTACAACAACAGTCATCAGGCAAGTGTTTGCCATTAAAATTTTTTGATGGTAAATTTTAATTACAAACAGAACAGTGTTACAATGTAGGACTTAGACGTACTCCTAGGCGTACACTTTTGTTTATCTGGGTCCCTTGTGCCGATGGAGCGAGTGGTAATACGTTGACTCCGTTGACCATCTGATGACGGTTTTCGGTTCTCTGAAGATCTGGATTGCTCTAGGTGCAGGAGCTTGCGGAGAGGAAGAAGACGTTGAGTGTCTGTATCTGCCTCTCTCTATATGTTGCTGATGTTTGCACGATGTCTCTGTCTATGTGTCTGTGTTGGAAGGAGATGATCCCTCTATTTATAGCTTTGCAGGCTGGCTGCTCATGCGCGTATGTAGGATGCGCCTGTACGCATGGACGCCACATGGTGTTTGCTAATGGAGGCGCATGGGTGATGCGCCCTGATTGAGGAGTTAAACTTTTCTCATTGCTGTCGTGGGCTGTGGCAGAGCTGACACATAGCAACGGAGAAGATCTTTTAGTTGCTGAGATCTTGGGTGATTAGCACACCTTCATAGGCTGAATCAAGTCAAAGGACGCGTGTCGTACGTCCATGGCTCGAAGATCTTTGGTGGGGAGTGATCTGATAGGATGCGCCTGGGATTGTGCGCATGAAAAGGCTTTGGCTCGTAACCTTTAGGAGTCACAAACTAGTCAGAGCGCATGGCTTTTGAGGCTCATGCGGGGCTTCAGTAGTGACTTTCACTTCTGTCTTTAGGGATCAGAGAAAAAGTCTGAGGCGCACGGCTTTTGAGGCGCATGCAGAGATTTAGGCGCATGGCTGCGGAGGCGCATACGAAATGGTTGGGCGGCCACGTGGCTTGTAACCGCCGGAGGGGAGTAATGATGGTGCTGACATTGGCGACGCTTCGTTTTCTGAAAAAGCTGTCAACTGTTCAGTCCTCGGGGGACGTGCTGCCAACTCTGTCAGACTTCAACATTTAATGTTCTTTGACAGGTGATGGGTTGTTGAGTGGGCGCATCGATCGGCGTTCTACTAGGCGCATGGGGACACGTGGGGGCGCATCCTTATGAGGCTGATGGAAGCTGGGTGCGTCAGTACGATGCGCGGTCTGGCCGGCGCATCCGCTTTGTATGTCACGTCTCTATGGGCCCGACTGTTACGTTCTTCGAGTGCTTTAAATAGCCGTTCTTGACTCGGCTGAATTCAAAGCGTCAGGTTCATCACCATTAATGCAAATTTATTGCACAGGATAAGGAGAGCCAGCCACTTGGCGCATGGGTTTGATTTGCCCGGCCTATAAATAGTGGCATGGAGAGGGTTTGCTTCTCGTTCTCTCACGTTCTCCCGTAATGAACTTGTTTACTCGAGCACATTCTGTTGATGAGATGCTCCCGAGGGTGAAGATGCGACGCATGGTCTTCATTGATACACTTGAAGGTGACTGTTACATCCAAAAGTCGGAGTCGAGGGCTTCTGAGGCAGGCGAAAGGTGCCTGTTGCATCCAAAAATTGAGATGCTCGAGGCTCGTCTCCGTTATGCTGGAAGAGCCGAAGATCGGAATTGCGGTGCCCCGATCATCTTTCTTGGGCTTTGGGAGAGCTCCTCCTCCTGCTAGAGTGGGTGTTGCCCATTCTGGTTGGGTTGAAAGCTGCTCCTTTGGCTGCAGGTTGGTTGCGGTGCCCTCCTCTTCCTTGGTTTGGGGAGCTCTTCCTCCAGCTAGAGGGTTGATTGCCACCCTCGTTCTGCTAAATAAATGCTTCCTTGGTCGAAGCATTTGATGGCGCATATGCTGACACTTCATGATGCGTTTGACTGGGACGCTGAAGGGTGGCACATAACTGAGCTGCTGAAGGGATGTACATAACTGAGGATGCACATAAATGAGCTGCTGAAGGGATGCACCTGGCTGGGGAGCGCATGGCGAGATGCGCCTGCTTGAGAGCGCATGGTGGTTGCTGCGCCTAGCTGTAGACTTAGGGTCTTTTCTTTGTAGAAATTTTCCTTTGTACAGCTCTTTTTAAGACATGTAACAAACTTTTATATGAAAATAAAATTCTTATTTTAATATCTATACTTTGCTGTGCCAAGTACTTTATCTGAGCTCCCTGGCGTATGTGATGTTAAGCGCATAGGATTTCTGGTCCTAAAATTCCATGCTTCTACAAGACCCCCTTCAAAGTTTTCAAAACTTTTTTTGTCAAGTTTTGGAATACTTTGAATAAGAAGCATGGTGGCGTCTTCTACGGGGCGCATGACTGTTCGGGCGCATGATTACTTTGCGCATCAGTGATAGGGCGCATGCTCCTCCCAGTAAATGCAAATGATGACGCTTCGATAACCAAGAAGATTAATGATGATCTTTTTGGATTTATTTACAGTTATCTCCTCACAGAACCCGAAGCGGTGGCTGAGGTCACACTTCATCGATTCACGCGTGCGACTGGGCCTATAAATAGGCGTAGGACGGAGAGAGAGAGTTCTTCCTCTCTTTGCTTCATTCTCTTATTTTTTAGAGTTCTTCCTTTAAAAAACCCTAACTTCCTTCTTTCAAGAAATGGCTCCCAAAACTCCTCGCGACGGTACTGGCCGAGGACGAAGCAAAGGGAAAGAGCCTGTAGAGGCTGCCGTAGGTGATGTCCCCCGGCCGCCCATCGACGTTCGGTCGGCGGTGATTGGTAGGTTTCATCATTCTTTACCATCATATTTAGAACTCGCGTACGCCGACGCGTATGGACCTTGAGTCCTGAGGATGTGCTGAGGTTTTTCTGCCGACGCACATGGGTTTAAATCCTGATGATGCGCCAAAGCTCCACTGCTGACGCGCATGGGTTTAAACCCTGATGATGCGCCGAAGCTCCACTGCTGACGCGCATGGATTTAAACCCTGATGATGTGCCGAAGCTCCACAGCTGACATGCATGGGTTTAAACCCTGATGATGTGCCGAAGCTCCACTGCTGACACGCATGGGTTTAAACCCTAATGATGCGCCGAGGCTTCTTTTCAGGTACGCCTGAGCTTTATGCGCTTCGTGGCTCATATTCTCTTGTCTCTGAATCTTTGCCTTCTTTTGTTGACCACCAGTGTCGATGACTGTCCCGTTCTTGAATGAAGTGCTTCTGGAAGCTGCCCTCTGTCAAATGGGGGTGGATTATAATGAAGAGGTGGTAAACCCTGCCCAAGCTGCCATTATCATGGATCAGCCTCCCGAAAGAATAACTCAAATCCGGGAACAACAGCACGGGTTCCTTAAATGGATGATGGAGCGTGGCGTTTTAAAATCTGCCACTTCTGATAACGTGACTTTCTTGAAGCCTGAGTTCTTGTTCGGGGACCGCCTTGCTTCTATTGAAGCAAAGGTGTTGAAGGTCAAGGAAGATTGGTTCTTTACAGCAAGAGGAGTGCATATGACGGTTAAGCAACTTGAGCGTCAATGGCCTTTGACGGCTTTCTGTCGTCTTGCTTCCAAGAGGAGGATGTCTTGGGAGCTAACCCCGTCTCAGGGGGGAGCGGTGGCAGGCGCCATGAAGGTCGACACTACCTCCAACCAGAGAGATACTTTGGCCGCCGCGCGATCTGGGCCTTCTTTTACCTGGCGGACTCTACATCCTGGGAGCATTTACAGTGACGTTTCCATCAATACATTTGCTTTTGGCGCTTTGACTTTTGCGAACCGCATGTTTTTGTTGGAGCGATCGTACCCGAAAGGTGAATTTCGGGTAGAGAGTTAGTGTCATTATGTTTCCAAATGGAACAAGCTGACACTCTGGATTCTGTCGCGGTTTCAAACCGAACTCCGAGAGATTGGGCTGACTGCCGTAATCCGTGCTACTCAGGCAGGTGTTGACATCAACCGGCATATGTTCCTTGCGCTTCTGGAGATGTTTAACACCCAGACCGGCACTTTCTTTACCCCAGTGGGGGAGCTGGGACTCGCACTTCATGAAATATACGAAGTGTTAAAGCTCCCTTGGGGATCAGAGCCTTATGAGGAATATTTCCCGACCAACGAGGAGTTCCAAGTCCTGGGGGATAAAGCCGAGGAGATGATGGCCATCTTCAAGGAAGTGGCGAGTCATCATTATTATATGCAGAAGAGGGATAAGGGCGGGTCACAGCCTCATGTGACCGCTTGGAGAGATTACGTCATTAAGCAAGACATGGAGGATCCCTCTCAGTTTACCACTCCGCCAGCGCTTTTCAGTAGCGTGGTGCTCTCCGAAATGAGCAGGTTAGGTGAGAAGAATCCCCGAGAAAACGAGGACCGGCAGTCGGATGAGCACTCCTATAGCTATTTCTGGCACCTTACTCATCGGATGTCGTCAAAAGCAGTGTTGGCTGCGTATCTGATAATTTGGCTTCAGGATTATGTCTTCTCGGGCGGGTCAAGCTCCGTGGAGAGGGTGACACGGAATCTAATCCTGCCAGCTGTGAAGTTGGTTTTTGGCCAACGCCTGGCTCTGCTCCCCGCCATTGTGTGCAACCTGCTGCGAGGTTTACGAGAATTTGCGGGAAATGTGGTTCATGAACGAGGTAGGAATGACAACTTCCCCCGGGCCGAACTGCCGTTTCATTATCTGATAGGGTGGTTAATTTTACACCATCCCAATGTGATGAGTCCGGGCTCGGAAGAAGACCACAGGGTCGGGGATGCATTCCTCTGCCGTTTCCACCAGAGGAGCTGGGTGTATGCTGGTGTTCCTGTTTGCAGGAAAGTTTTATCCCACCTTCAGGGGTGGGAGATCACCAAAGTTGGTCGTGTATTTTCAGGTTTTGAGGCCAACGAAGACTTAGTGGATTCGGGTGAAGATGCCACCACTCTGCCTCCATAGGGAATCCGCTGGTTGCAAAGTATCCGGCCGTCCCATCTGGTGTACCGAAATAGGAACCAGTATTACCTGGAACCGTATTTGCCGAGCCATTTTGTACGACAATTCGGCTACGCTCAGTTGATGTTGGACAACCCCAGTATTAACCTGGGGTATACTAGAAGTTTGTTGGATGGTGTACGAGCTTGGCATTACTACAATGCCGGATGTACCGGAGCTCGCTTTACGCTGCCCGTCCAGAATCCGCGGCCGCCGATTCTTTTCTCAGCCGCCAAATTTTATTGTGTTATTAATGCCGTGCCTCCCGGATATGATAGGGAGACCAGTCTCATTGCCGACACTCAGTTAGCGGTGACCGGGAACATATTGACGAAGGCTCGATCGTACCGTCCGCCAGAGGTGGGTTATCGAGGTACCCCGCCGTATCCACAGGGGTCCGGAAGAGCCTTCGATCGATCAACCGAAAAGACGTGCTGATACAGAGGCTGGCTCTTCCACGCCAAAGAGGCAGAAGAAGGCATTGTCACCGACAGTGTCATCGGATTCAGCACCTGCGGAGGTAAGGATGTCCCATATAGTCTGGTTAGGTTCAACATTTCTTGTGACCTATGCTTTCTTTTTGTAGGAGCTGCTAAAAAGGAGATCCTGTCACGACCCGCACCCTGAAGAGGGGCACGAGCACGTGGCTACGTCCAGCCTACGTCGCAGTATCGGCGGTAGAACGCTGTATATAGGGTCTGTAAATACTACGACTAAAACAGATAAATGTACCTGTACAGTATATACACTCCGAATGGAGGTGACATAGCAATACAGTCTCAATCACATATATCAAACTAAGGTAGATAGCATGAAAAAGAGATATGATAGATAAAGCAGGAAACGAGTCCAAGATCCACAAATCAAAGCTATACACAAAACATCTAGAGTCTTAAAAAATATATATAATAGATACTACAAACTGAAAATATACTAGCTGGCTCGCAGGCCAGGCAAACCTAACTAACTATGCTACTCAAGGTGAGGAAAGTCTAGTGGCTCTACCAATAAGCCACGGTCTAACTCTAATCCATCAGACTCAACCCCATAGTAGGTCGGGCAATCAGCCTCTGAATCATCTGTAAAATTTGTCAACGGTATCCTGTCAGAAAAATGAGCAAGTACAAACACCAACAGCAGTTCCATATGAATTAACAAATTCTATAAGAGACAGTGTATTGAAATACAAGACAAAATCAACTGGAAATATATATCATGATGTGAGTACTGAAAAAGACGACGATATTAATGTATATAGGGCGACTTGGGAACTATTCGAAAGCCGAGTTACAACCCCTAAACCAAACAAGGACCGGGGCTGTAACCCTTCTTCCGAACAGAACTTAGTCACCAAGATAATAAATATAAAAGGTGCCTTGAATTATTAGTGTGTTATATGATCGGCTTGGGAAAATATGCTCAGGCTTTCCATCCGACCGGCTATGAACCCTGTATACAATAGAACGATAAGGCCAGTCACCATGGAAAGCTATGAACCGTATAGGATAAGGCTTTACCCGTCGTGAGGCGAGGGTATAGCTATGAACCATATGTACCATAAAACCATGTGGGAATTTGATCACACAACCACTAATAACTCCCCCATCCCCGAATAGTACAATGGATCTGGACATGATACGTTATGACACGGGATTCCATAAGAGGGTAGCAAGTCCCCTTTTGAAATTGGTGCCTATACCAATACACTGAAATAAGACAGAATATGTACCAATATACCATGTAACTATAGGAATAATATCCTATGTCATGATCCAACCTATACTAGTCCGTGAACTGTCGTGACTGGAAATCGAGTATAACACTACAACTGAATCGGGTATAGCAGATATCAAGACAATGAAAACTATCAGTGAATGTACTCGCCTGTGGTCCTGAGCTGATAGGGTGAACAGACGCTCAGAGTGATCACAGA
Source organism: Iris pallida (assembly GCA_029216955.1). Lineage (NCBI taxonomy): Eukaryota > Viridiplantae > Streptophyta > Magnoliopsida > Asparagales > Iridaceae > Iris > Iris pallida. Next base: position 1,352,342 of record JANAVB010031020.1, read on the forward strand.
CCTAAAATAAGATACTATGAGTCAAACAGGACTAAATACTAAAAAATGAAACAAATATAAGTCATGAAAGCAAGTCTAAGTCAAAACTAGGTTAATCTAGGTCAGACTGAGTCACACTAGGTCATACGGGCTCATACTAGGTCATACCAGGTCACTGGGAGTCAATCCAAGTTAAACTAGGTCGAACGGGGTCAAAGGTTGACTTACAGTTGACTTTTGGTCAAAAAGTCAACTCTGGTCAACTCTGGTCAACACTGAGTCAACCCTAGGTCAAACTAGTCTAATGTTGACCAACTGTTGACTTTCAGTCAACTGGTCAACTCTGGTTTGGTTTCGGTCCAATCGGGTCGCTTAAAGGCTAAGTTTGACTATCGGTTGACTTTTGTTGACTTTTGGTCAAAATGGTCAACCGACGTCAAAACTAGTCTATATGCACCATATTTGATCATTACCAACCACGGGAATCAAGTTCTAACTCTATCTTAGACTTCTAACACAAATACCCTATTCCTAGGCAAAACTAGCATTACCTTACCAAGGTAAATCCCGATACCTTGCCCAATACCAAGGAAACCCCGCTAATACCCAAGATACTAGCCTAGGCTCCTTAGGGTAGCTAGATATCAACCTATCTAAGGTTTACCTACCAAGAATTTTGGATATCCTAGGTATCTAGGCTATGTTAGGACATGTATAGGTTTACCCTATTACCTACCTTACCCATATCATGAATTTACCCTCAACTCTATCACTCACCCATACCACTCACTCACACACAACACTCACATATATTTCTCACACTCATAGGCTTCTCCTATAGGTTTCCTATTGGTTTAGACATAGGCTAACCTATGGGCCACTTAATTACACTCATTGCTCTCTCACACACACACACACAACAATACCTCATAACACACACACCCACAACTTGCTAAAAGGGGACTGATATATGGGGTTTTATGGACTGATTTTTGGTGGTGTGATGGACTGAATATGGGGTCAAACAGGACAGCCAATATAGGCTTACATGTGGACTGATTTCAAGTCTAAAACGGGGCTAAAGTGGACTGCATATGGACTAAATGGGGACAGCACATTGGGGACAGGTATATGGGCTGTTGTTAGGGGCTATATAGGACTGTTCTTGACAGTTTTAGGACAGCCAACATAAGGAGAAAAATTTGGACAGATTTGGGCTAACAAGGAACAGCCAACTATGGAAAATCTAGATTGTTTTGGAGTCCAAAATGACAGCCACAATAGGTGAATTCTGGACTGAAATGTGGGCTATAAGGACAGTGGTTTATGGGGGGTTCAAGTGACAGCCAAAGGGGAATTTTTGGACTGTAGGAACAATCCAAGGGACAGCCATCTAGGAGGGTGTATGGACAGCCATTGAATGGGTATTGGGACAGGTATTAGGCAGTAAGGGGACTGCTGATTTCAGGGCTCTCCCCTCCCCCTACAATACTCCACTCACTACCACTCTCTTAAACTCCTCTACTTCACACATCTCTCTAACACCCATTTACTCAAGCACCCTTCCTACACTAACAACCACACACACATCTCATAGATATACCCACTTGGCCGACCCCTCTATGCCAACACAATGTACACACCACACACACCATCACATAATATATACACTTATATATATAAGCCCCATATATATATATATATATATATATTTTTTTTAATGTACCCCATATAAGCCCCATATATATATATATAAAAAAAAAAAAAAAAAATATATATATATATATATATATATATTTTTTTTTTTTTTTTTTTTTTTTTTTTTTTTTATATATATATATATATGGGGTACATTAAAATATATATATATATATATATATATATATATATATATATATATATATAAATATATATATATATATATATATAACCATATATATAACCATATATACATTGGCAAAAAAAAAAAATATATATAACCATATATATAAACATATAGATTATAGGAATATGACGCATTATGATACATTGGCAAACACATTCTAAACACATAGTAAAAATCTAGAATATTATTAGAACAACCAAAAATCAATATACAAATGATTCTACAAGTGTCCAAAGAGGGTTTTTCCCATTAGGACACGATCCTACTCCTAGGACACCTCTACAAGTGTCCAAATGGACACGAAATGGACACCAATGGGCACAAAACCATGGCGATCATTCCTAAGGGTCAAAACTAATCTAATGCATGAGAGAAATGAGAAGGAGAAGGGATTTATACCTTCCGGTGACTCGAATCGATCCCGAAATGCCACCGACACGTAGGAATCCCAAACGGACACGAACGAGCTCCGAATTCTCTCAAACTTGGGGAGCTCCCTCCTTGGCTAAAATGGAGAAGGAAGGAAGAAGATTTGGTGAAGAAATGGGAGGATTTGGTAGAGAAATTTCTAGGGTTTGCTCTCTAGAAAAAATTGGGGAAGAACAAGAGAGAGAATGGAAAAGGAAATAATGAAGTGGCTAATCCCTATCCATACCAAAAGTGGCCAGCCAATATGGGTGGTTTTGTCCTATTAGGAAAAGTCCAAAAGCCCCTTTTCTAGTCTATTTACTAATACATTGGTAAGGGGTTAAGTCGGGGGTAGTTTGGTCAATCCTAAAACACTAATCCATATTAATACTAACCAAAATAATTAGTCTAGTCACTAACTAAAATAACTAACATGTGGTCTATGGCTAACTAGTGTGTGGGCCCGCTAGAGTCAAAACTACCCCGGGTCCCCGATACAAGTCGGAATGAGTTAAAATTCGAACCCGACTCAAATAACCCCAAAATATTACAATAAATAAATAAATAATTCCAAAATAATTTAAAAATAAAAAATGACAAAAATACCCCTGTTTTTGGAAACTGGGGGTGACAAATCTATCCACCTTAAATAAATTTCGTCCTCGAAATTAAAACCAAACAATAGTAAAATCTCACATCACAAGTCATGATTTAAAATTTAAAATGATTTAAAATCTCAAAATCAAAGCATGAATTAAATGACTAAAAATTATAAAATTTTAAAATTACTCTCAAATATAAGTCTATCCACCTTAAAAGAATCATCCAAAAACTTAAAACAAAGTAAACACAGAAAATTCATGCAATTCGATAATCGTATGCGTCTGTCCAATAATCATGATACTCAGAATCTCCGTCATGCCAGTGAGCAAGGCTACGATAATCACAGAGTCCTCAACTACAATACATACCTCTAGAATCTTGGTATTTAAAATTTTCGCATTGCCGCTAGCTTGGCAGCAAAAATCTTAAATTCCTACACCCTAGAAATATAGTCCGACTATATGTCCTCACTCTGCCTGCTAGCATGACCCTAGAGGATTCTAAAATCCCATAATCGAGGTGACCTAGCCCATACGACTTATCTCAGAAAAATCACATCACAAGAACAAACTTTCATCAAACAGACAAGAAACAGATGGAATCGAATTTTAAACAGTTTATAAGGAAGTAAATGCGGAAATGAGATCGAAAGATCGAAACCTGCACTCTGCTCTGCTACTACATGAGTGGGCTCAACTGTCATGGCGAAAGCTCGCCCCTGCTGGCCTCCTCTAGCCTGCTGTACTCTGTCCTGGCCTGCCTGTCTGGCTGCACAGACCGTACAGTCCTTCACCAGGTGGTCGGAAGCTCCACAGAATAAACAGACTCCCAGCTTCATCCTACAAGCCTCTCGGGTGTGCCCCATCTTCTTGCAGAAGGCACACTGGATGTCCTATCTCCGGCCCTGTCCCTGGTGCTGCTGGGCACGCGCCGGTGCCTGCTGAAACTACAACTGAGGCTGCTGCTGCTGAAACTGCCTCTGTTGGAAATGTGGGCACTTCGTTGGCCCTGCACTCGAACTAGCTCCAAGAGCGTCACTGCCCCTCTTCGGCTTGAGGCCGAAGTCCTCCTCTGCAATCTGCGCCTCCATAAGGATCTTCTCGAAGGTCGTGTCATGTCTCCCAGAGGTGCGAGTGCGCACTGCATGCATAAGGCCCCTCCGGAACTTCCGGGCCTTGCACCCTTCATCTTGGACCAAACTAGGTGCGAACCTGCTCAGGCGGAAGAACTCCACTACATACTCGTCTACCGACGAGTTCCCCTGCACCAAACTAGCAAACTGCCCCTCCAAAGCTGTCAAGGCTACATCCGGGTAGAACTTCTCCTTAAAGAGCTTCCTGAAGTCCTCCCAAGACAAACCCCTCACTGACGCACGTGGATCCGTGCAGTACCAAGTCAGCGCTATATCGAAGAACTGGCTCGCTGCAGACGTCACCCACAGACCTCTCGGGACCTCTGCCAACTCCAGACTCCGCTGGACATCCTCTAGCCAGTTATCCGCGTATAGGATACCCTCGGTACCCTTGAACTCCCACGGGTTCATCTTCCTGAAGTGGAGGTGTGTACCGGGCCTCTCCTGACCCTGCTGCTGTGCTGGTGCTCCCTGAACTGTAGCCGGTGCACCTCTCTCCACTGCTGCCATAGCTAGCTGATGCAAGTTCTCCCTAGTCTGTCGCAACACCTTTGCCTGACGGTGCTGTGCCTCTACGTATGCTCTCTGTGTCTGCAGCATCTGCTGTAGAAGGGCCATCATCCCCTGAGTGTCTGTCGGTAACTGAGGCGGCGGTAGAAGAATGTCAGGGATGACCATGGACGGTCCCGCTGCTGGAGGTGGAAGACCCCCTAGAACCGTCGCTGCTGCTGCTCCCTCCTGAAGAGCGGGGTCTGAGGTGGCAGCTCCCTGAACTGCAGCTCCCTCAGCTGAAGGTAGAAGACCTCCGGGAACTGCCGCTGCTACTCCTGCCTGAAGGACAGGGACTGTGGCTACTGCTCTCTCGACTGCTACTCCCGTAGCCGGAGGTGAAAGACCTCCTGGATCTGACCTCTCTAGAACTGTACTAGGCCCTGCTGCCTGAGAGTGAGTCACTGTCATCCTGAAGATGAATTGAACCCAAGAGATCAATATGGCACATGATAAGATATTATCAAAGGAGGACAATTGAATTCAAATGCAAGAAGAGTTGTCATGGTAATCAAAAGATCAAAGTTTTTCCTAAAATATGATTGAGTAACTCCTATTATACCCTAGATCCTACGTCCTAGTCGCAGGCTCGTAATTTGTACTCTAATTCGAGCACCATTACGAGATCGCACTAATTACGACACAGACATGCATAGGCCACCACAAAAACGTGTCACGACCCGCACCCTGAAGAAGGGCACGAGCACGTAGTTATGTCCAGCCTACGCCGCAGTATCGGCGGTAGAACGCTGTATATAGGGTCTGTAAATACTACGACTAAAATAGATAAATGTACCTATACAGTATATACACTCCGAATGGAGGTGACATAGCAATACAGTCTCAATCACATATATCAAACTAAGGTAGATAGCATGAAAAAGAGATATAATAGATAAAGCAGGAAATGAGTCCAAGATCCACAAGTCAAAGCTATACACAAAACATCCAGAGTCTCAGAAAATATATATAATAGATACTACAAACTGAAAATGTACTAGCTGGCTCGCAGGCCAGGCAAACCTAACTAACTATGCTACTCAGGGTGAGCAAAGTCTAGCGGCTCTACCAATAAGCCACGGTCTAACTCTAATCTATCAGACTCAACCCCATAGTAGGTCGGGCAATCAGCCTCTGAATCATCTGTAAAATTTGTCAACGGTATCCTGTCAGGAAAATGAGCAAGTACAAACACCAACATCAGTTCCATATGAATTGACAAATTCTATAAGAGACAGTGTATTGAAATACAAGAAAAAATTAACTGGAAATACATATCATGATGTGAGTACTGAAAAGGACGACAATATAAATGTATATAGGGCGACTTGGGAACTATTCGGAAGCCGAGTTACAACCCCTAAACCAAACAAGGACCAGGACTGTAACCCTTCTCCCAAACAGAACTTAGTCACCAAGATAATAAATATAAAAGATGCCTTGAATTATTATTGTGTTATGTGATCGGCTTGGGAAAATATGCTCATGCTTTCCATCCGACCGGCTATGAACCCTGTATACAATAGAACGATAAGGCCAGTCACCGTAGAAAGCTATGAACCGTATAGGGTAAGGCTTTACCCATCGTGAGGCGAGGGTATAGCTATGAACCATAGGTACCATAAAACCATGTGGGAATTTGATCACACAACCACTAATAACTCCCCCATCTCCGAATAGTACAATGGATCTGGACATGACACGTTATGACACGGGATTCCATAAGAGGGTAGCAAGTCCCCTTTTGAAATCGGTGCCTATACCAATACTCTGAAATAAGATAGAATATGTACCAATATACCATGTAACTCTAGGAATAACATCCCATGTCATGATCCAACCTATACTAGTTCGTGAACTGTCGTGACTGGAAATCGAATATAACACTACAACTGAATCGGATATAGCAGATATCAAGACAATAAAAACTATCAGTGAATGTGCTCGCCTGTGGTCCTGAGCTGATAGGGTGAACAGACGCTCAGAGTGATCACAGATCTAAAATAGGATACTATGAGTCAAACAGGGCTAAATACAGAAAAATAAAACTAATATAAGTCATAAAAGCAAGTCTAAGTCAAAATTAGGTCAATCTAGGTCAGACTGAGTCACACTAGGTCATACGAGCTCATACTAGGTCATACCAGGTCACTGGGAGTCAATCCAAGTCAAACTAGGTCGAACGGGGTCAAAGGTTGACTTACAGTTGACTTTTGGTCAAAAAGTCAATCCTGGTCAACTCTGGTCAACACTGAGTCAACCCTAGGTCAAACTAGTCTAATGTTGACCAACTGTTGACTTTCAGTCAACTGGTCAACTCTGGTTTGGTTTCGGTCCAATCGGGTCGCTTAAAGGCTAAGTTTGACTATCGGTTGACTTTTGTTGACTTTTGGTCAAAATGGTCAACCGACGTCAAAACTAGTCTATGAGCACCATATTTGATCATTACCAGCCACGGAAATCAAGTTCTAACTCTATCTTAGACTTCTAACACAAATACCCTATTCCTTGGCAAAACTAGCATTACCTTACCAAGGTAAATCCCGATACCTTGCCCAATACCAAGGAAACCCCGCTAATACCCAAGATACTAGCCTAGGCTCCTTAGGGTAGCTAGATATCAACCTATCTAAGGTTTATCTACCAAGAATTTTGGGTATCCTAGGTATCTAGGCTATGTTAGGACATGTATAGGTTTACCCTATTACCTACCTTACCCATATCATGAATTTACCCTCAACTCTATCACTCACCCATACCACTCACTCACACACAACACTCACATATATTTCTCACACTCATAGGCTTCTCCTATAGGTTTCCTATTGGTTTAGACATAGGCTAACCTATGGGCCACTTAATTACACTCATTGCTCTCTCACACACACACACACACAACAATACCTCATAACACACACACCCACAACTTGCTAAAAGGGGACTGATATATGGGGTTTTATGGACTGATTTTTGGTGGTGTGATGGACTGAATATGGGGTCAAACAGGACAGCCAATATAGGCTTACATGTGGACTGATTTCAAGTCTAAAACGGGGCTAAAGTGGACTGCATATGGACTAAATGGGGACAGCACATTGGGGACAGGTATATGGGCTGTTGTTAGGGGCTATATAGGACTGTTCTTGACAGTTTTAGGACAGCCAACATAAGGGGAAAAATTTGGACAGATTTGGGCTAACAAGGAACAGCCAACTATGGAAAATCTAGATTGTTTTGGAGTCCAAAATGACAGCCACAATAGGTGAATTCTGGACTGAAATGTGGGCTATAAGGACAGTGGTTTATGGGGGGTTCAAGTGACAGCCAAAGGGGAATTTTTGGACTGTAGGAACAATCCAAGGGACAGCCATCTAGGAGGGTGTATGGACAGCCATTGAATGGGTATTGGGACAGGTATTAGGCAGTAAGGGGACTGCTGATTTCAGGGCTCTCCCCTCCCCCTACAACACTCCACTCACTACCACTCTCTTAAACTCCTCTACTTCACACATCTCTCTAACACCCATTTACTCAAGCACCCTTCCTATACTAACAACCACACACACATCTCATAGATATACCCACTTGGCCGACCCCTCTATGCCAACACAATGTACACACCACACACACCATCACATAATATATACACTTATATATATAAGCCCCATATATATATATATATATATATTATATATATATATATATATATATATATATATATATAAATAATATATATTTTATATATATATATATATATATATATATATATATATATATATATATATATATATATATATATATAAATATATATATATATAAAAAAAATATATATATATAAATATATATATATATATATATATATATATATATATATATATATAATATATATAATATATATATATATATATATATATATATATATATATATATATATATATATATATATATATATATATATATATATATATATATATAGAATGATATATATATAACCATATATATATACATATAGATTATAGGAATATGACACATTATGATACATTGGCAAACACATTCTAAACACATAGTAAAAATTTGGAATATTATTAGAACAACCAAAAATCAATATACAAATGATTCTACAAGTGTCCAAAGAGGGTTTTTCCCATTAGGACACGATCCTACTCCTAGGACACCTCTACAAGTGTCAAAATGGACACGAAATGGACACCAATGGGCACAAAACCATGGGGATCATTCCTAAGGGTCAAAACTAATCTAATGCATGAGAGAAATGAGAAGGAGAAGGGATTTATACCTCCCGGTGACTCGAATCGATCCCGAAATGCCACCGACACGTAGGAATCCCAAACAGACACGAACGAGCTCTGAATCCTCTCAAACTTGGGGAGCTCCCTCCTTGGCTAGAATGGAGAAGGAAGGAGGAAGATTTGGTGAAGAAATGGGAGGATTTGGTAGAGAAATTTCTAGGGTTTGCTCTCTAGAAAAATTGGGGAAGAACAAGAGAGAGAATGGAAAAGGAAATAATGAAGTGGCCAATCCCTATCCATACCAAAAGTGGCCAGCCAATATGGGTGGTTTTGTCCTATTAGAAAAAGTCCAAAAGCCCCTTTTCTAGTCTCTTTACTAATACATTGGTAAGGGGTTAAGTCGGGGGTAGTTTGGTCAATCCTAAAACACTAATCCATACTAATACTAACCAAAATAATTAGTCTAGTCACTAACTAAAATAACTAACATGTGGGCCATGGCTAACTAGTGTGTGGGCCCGCTAGAGTCAAAACTATCCCGGGTCCCGATACAAGTCAAAAAGAGTTGAAATTCGAACCCGACTCAAATAACCCCAAAATATTAAAATAAATAAATAAATAATTCTAAAATAATTTAAACATGAAAAATGATAAAAATACCCCTGTTTCTGAAAACTGGGGGTGACAGATCCTGTACTCCAAACTCTGGTGGCAGCAGACCAAAGGAGGTGGCGGGCTCATCAGAAGAGCGCGTTCCGCCGATTGTGATGTCTCCCGAGGAGGAGAACCTAGGCGATGTCGTTGTTGTGGAGACTCCAGTATCTCCAGATTATGTAGGAAGGGAAGCTGAGGTTGAAGTAGTTCCCGGAGTGATGAAAGCCATCGTGGGAACCTTGGACGTTGAGGGTCCAACAGACACGGGGCTTCCAGATGAAGAAGTGGAGTGGAGTTCGTCGTCTTCAGATGACGTTCCTCCAGAGATGCGTGAATCTGTTGTGGGGGCAACAGACGTGATTGAAACAGAGGAGAGAGTTGATTCCCCTCCTTGTCATGATGAGGGGAGGTCGGCTGTAGCATTGCCGAGCCCTATCCCAGGTTCAGCAATGGAGGCTGAGGTGGCTGCCGACCGGGAGGTGGCGACAGATTCGGTCCCCGTGGAGGGATTCGATGATGAGGGGGAGACTCGTCTGCCGAGCCCGACCCTAGAAGACGTGTCCCGCCAGGAAACGGGAGCTGATCCAGTTAGCTTGCCAGTGGAAGGCTCCGCGCTGGTTACAGGTCGCACCTCGGTGGTGGAGGAGGCAACTCTGGATGTTGATAGTCCCTTTGAGACGGGAAAAGGCAAAGGCTTGCTGGTGCAGGAGCCCTCTGTTGCTTCTTTGACTTGGGGGACGATATCGACACCCCACCCAACTCCTTCTGCTCTCTTGGCATCTGGAGCTGGTAGCAGAATTCAAGTTCCTAGTACGGGAGTGTCTGCTGAGGTCGACGTTCAAGCCTCGTAGATTGAGGTCGGCGGGTCCTCTTCAAGTCCGTCATCTAGGACAGCTCCTCCAACTCCTGCCATGACACCATAAGTGCTGTCGGATGCGGATGAGTACGTAAAATTCATCGTTGAGGCAGTGTACGAGATGTTGCAGAAGGGTGTATCGACAGTGATGAACACCAATGAGAGTTTCGCGATGGCAAAATCCATGGCACTTCCACACATCGGTCTGATACGTCTCCACCAGGGCCATGATCATATGGCCAAGATTCTGGAGGCCTCGGTGGCTGAGCTGGACCAACTGCTTTCTGAGTTTCAGCATATCCAGCAAAATGATCTCTCCGCCCTGATAGACGCAGAAAAAGAGAAGCTGATTGCTGAGATTGAGTCCTCTTATCAGGCCACCGTAGGTGTCTGGGAACGCAAGGTGGCTGAAACTGAGGCTGCGGTGGAGAGGCTATCTCAGTCCACGCAGGAGAAGGTGGAGTTGCGGGCCGCGTTGGACGCTAGTATAGCGGAGGTTGATTCCAAGATTCGTCTCCTTGAAGACCAGCGGGCCCAACTCTTATTAGATGCTGAACGAGTCCAGGCTGAACATGTAGCATCTAAGGAGGAGGAAGCAGCTTTCACGCGCCGGGCTCTTATCCTGGCTCAGCGACGACAACAGTTGGACGAGAAGCATGAGGATGACACTTCTCCTGAGGCCATAGAAACGATGCGTCAAGAAGCCGAACACCGGGTCCTGGCAACTATAGAGACTCGGGCAACAGGCTTGAAGCATCGGATTGAAGAGCTTTCGACCAAACTCGGGGATGTTTAGGGATTATAATCTCTTCTTCTCTTTTTTTGTGTAATTTACAACTCTTGCTGGGGATGTAATCCTTTATTTTGAATAAAGAATACAGAGTTTTTTTGTGGTGTGTTCATTTTTGCTTGTCATGAACTTGACAATTTGTGTGGACCTATTATCTTTTGCACACCTTGGATTTTAGGTACAGATAATAAGTTTGATAGAATCGACATGTTTGCTCAGAGGTGATGTGGACGTGGCAAATATGGGACTCAAATGATAGAATATTCCTACTCAGAGGTATTATGGACGTGGTAGGAATAACTCTGGAGAATACGCAGAACTACTCAGAGGTAATGTGGACGTGGAAGTTCTGCGATCAATGTACAACAACGCAGGGGTTGTCTGTACGGTATGTTTACTCAGAGGTAATATGGACGTGGTAAACATGATGGGTAGCGTCGTCTTACGGAGCGTAAGATTCCGCTTTGTAGGGTGTAGGGGGAACAACTCGGAGGTAATATGGACGTGGTTGTCCCTCTACTGGAAGATAGAACGCGATGGAACAGCTGGGTTCCAGAAGCATAAGATTTTGCGAGAGGTGTACGTGAGCCCCGATGATTGGGTCCAGAGACTCCCTTGTTAGGTGGAGATAGAAGTACAAGTCTAAAGGATGTCAAGAGTAGTACTTCTTTAGAAACTTGCCGTTGATGGGCATCACGAACAAGTCTCCATTGGATTTGGCGAGACGGTAGGCACCGTTTGAGTATACCGTCTCTATGATGAAAGGTCCTTCCCACTTGGGCTCGAACTTTCCTGGTGTTTTATGAGTCAACACCATCGGCTTTCTGACTGCCAGAACTAGGTCGCCTACTTGGAAAGTCCTCTGCTTGACCTTTTTATTGAAAGCCTGTGATATACGGGCTTGATAGAGTTCGATGCATTGTTGAACTAGGAGACGCTTTTTGTCAAGTACCTCCAATTCTTGCAGACGACGACGTTGATTGTCTTCTTCTGTGAGTTGATTTGTGATTGCTACACGGAGTGAGGGTATCTGGATCTAGAGAGGCACTACCGCTTCGCTCCCATAGACCAGGGAGAATGGTGTGTTACCCATCGGAGTCCGTACCGTTGTACGGCAGGCCCAAAGGCATTCGCCGAGCTTTTCGTCCCAATCGCGTTTGTTGGATGACATGACCTTTTTGAGTAGCCTGACGATAGTCTTATTAAATGCCTCGGCCAATCCGTTTGCTGTCGGATTGTAGGCGGTTGATGCCACATTTTGAATGCGATTCTTGTTACAAAATCTGCTGAAAATATGGCTGATGAACTGAGGACCGTTATCGTAGATAATCCTCCGAGGTACCCCGAAACGGTAGATGACATGGTACTTGATGAAGCTGATCACCCTAGAGATCTTCACTTCCGCCAGTGGAACTGCTTCTGCCCATTTGGAGAAGTATTCGGTGATGGCAAGGATGAAGCGGTGTTCCCTCGATGAAGGAGGGGTGATCGGTCCTACAATATCTATGCCCCAGGCTTCGAAGGGCCCGGAGGCGACCGTAGGATGTAGTGGTTCTGACGGTGTATGGATGAAGTCAGCGTGAAGCTGGCACGCATGGCACTTTTTAGCATAGTCGACAGCGTTGGCTACCATGGTTGGCCAGTAGTAGCCCATGCGTCGCAGTCGATCCTGCAACTTAGGCCCAGGTTGATATGCCCCGCAGGTTCCATCGTGAGCTTCTCGAAGGGCTTCGTCTGCTTCTTCGTTGGATAAACATCGAAGGAGAAGTCCATCGTAGGAGCGTCGGTACAGCATTTTAGTAGTCGTATCGTAATAGAATCGAAGGGAGCGCCTCCTGACTGAGACGGCTTCTTTCGGATCCTCCAGGAGAATTCTGTAGATAGCGAAGTCGATGAACGGGAATCTCCAGTCTTGGACATTAATACCAGCACTCGTTGACACGGCATGGGCAATTTGTGAGCATAGGTTGTTCTTAGGACAGACCAAGTCTCCACCAACTATCGTTACGTAGGGTTGAGTCCCGAGGGGTACTGCCAATGAGGCTGCGAGGCCAGCTAGAGCGTCAGCCTCCAGATTTTGTAGACGAGGTACATGTTCGATGAAGAACTTGGTGAAGGTTAAAATGATGTTCAATGCAACCTCATGGTAAGGAATCAGATCTTCATGGCGAACTTCGTATTGCCCTCTGACCTGATTAACGACGAGTTTTGAGTCGCCATAGGCTTCCAGATGATCCACCCCCAGCTGTTGCGCTAGCTGGAGTCCCATGATTAGCGCGTTGTACTCGGCAACATTGTTGGAGCACGGCTTTGAAAGAGAGTAGGCACGATGTACGATCAGCTGATCGGGGGAGACTAGGACTACCCCCACTCCTGCGATGATTTGGCCTTTGGGGCCTGTTCTTGAAGCGCCATCGAAAAACATCTGCCAGACGGAGCTTTCTTCGGTGACGTTAGATTCTTGGACCTCATCCGGGATGTCTTCATAGAGTCTTGAGGATTCTGGGATGGGGTGTGCAGCTAAAAAGTCGGCCAGAGCCTGACCCTTGACGGCTTTTTGTGGAACGAACACCATGTTGTATGGTGTTAGTAGGATCGCCCACGTAGCTAGCCGGGAGTTTAATGACCCTGGCTTCGTCATGAGAACTCTGAGTGGATTGACTCAGGAGATGACGTGAATCGTCTGGCCCGAGACATAATGGCGAGTCTTCTGGATGGTAAATACCAAAGCCAAACACTCTTTTGCAACGAGGTTGTACCGATGTTCGGCCCCGATTAGTGCTCTATTGAGGTAGTAGATAGCTTGCTCATAGCCTGCATCGCTGTTTTGAGCCAGCTGAACATCGAGGGAATGATCCATAGCACGGACGTAGAGGAGAAATGGTTTGCCGGCGACGGGTGCCACCAGGACTGGCGGGCTCGTCAAGTAAGCTTTGATGTCGTCGAAAGCTTTTTGGCATTCCTCTGTCCAGACATAAGAGACTCCCTTCTTCATGAGCTAGGTGAAGGGTTGAAATTTTCCGAAAAGGTTCGCTATAAACCTCCGGATGTATGCCAGGCGCCCCTGCAGGCCTCGAAGTTCTCAGAGGTTCTTCGGAGGGTCCATGTCAAGGATGGCCTTGGTCTTCTCGGGATCGACATGAATGCCTTTCGCCGTGATAATGAAGCCCAAGAACTTTCCGCTAGAAACCCCAAGGAAGGATTTAGCGGGGTTCATCTTGAGTTGATGCGCTCGCATGAGATCGAAGACTGCCTGAAGGTCTTGTAGGTGATCTCCTTTGAGACGGCACTTGACTGCGATGTCATCAACATAGCATTCGACTGTCTTGCAAAGATACTGACGGAAGATGGTGCTTATAGCTCGCTGGTATGTTGCACCAGCGTTCTTCAAGCCGAAAGGCATCACTGTGTAGCAGAAGACCCCCTTCGGAGTCCTGAATGACGTGTGTTTTGTGTCATCGGAGAACATCTTGATCTGGTTGTAGCCCGAATACCCGTCCATGAAAGACATGCGTTCGAAGCCACATGTGTTGTCGATCATCACGTCGGTGATTGGTCGTAGGAATTCGTCCTTCGGGCAAGCAGTGTTAAGATCCCTGAAGTTGATACAGACTCGTATCTTCCCATTCTTCTTGGTGACAGGGACGACGTTGGCCACCCAGTCCGGGTGTTGTTCTTCACGAATGAATCCCCTGGTCAGGAGTTTGTCTACTTCCTGATCGATAGCATTCATGATGTCAGGACGAAAACGTCGCTGTTGTTGCTTTATAGGCTTGGCATCAGGTAAGATGTTAAGCCTATGCATCGCAATTTAGGGATCAAGTCCCGGCATATCTTCGTAGCTCCGAGCGAAGACATCGATATATTCTTTAGCCAGCTGGATTAAAGATTCCCGATCTTCTCCTATTAGGCTTTTGCTGATGAATATGGGTTTGGAAGAAGATCCATCCCCAAGGTCGATCTGCTCGACTTCGTCTTCGGTAGGGGGTTCGCGTAATTCAAAACGAGACTCCCACTGTTCTCCTAGACGTTGAGCCCAGGATTCTTCTTCGAAGAATTCTGATAGCACTTTCTTGAAGACTGATCCGATACTAGTATCGGAATCCCAAGTTGATGCTTCGGACGAGTGAGAATGTTCTACTTCTTCTGCCTCCAAATTCTCTGGAGTTGACGGCGGCGTGACATAGCCCACCCCCCGTCGAGTTCGATGATAGTAGTCCTGCGACTTTCCTTTAGGTGTTGGAAGTCGGAGAGGAAGACGTCGACCTTGCCGTAGTTCAGACCTTTGTTGCTTTTTAGGTCGTAACCCATCTTTTGGATGAGGTACTTTGCCTTGTCTATGTACCGATAGGCTTGTATTCTGCCGGTATCTGGTTCTGGCTCGAGTGGCGGGAGGTCTTGATGACGCTCGACTTTGCTGAAGATGATGGATTCTTCGTCTCGATTCCGTGGTGGGACTTCAAAACGGACCCCTTGGGACGGGACTACTCGATTTACATGATGGATGGTCGTTATTTGTGTTTATAACGACCGTAGAGCGTTATCTAATGTATACATGGCATTCCAATGTGGAAGACTAGAATAATTAAATGACACTCTATTATTGATGAAATACGAGATTTTGTCCTGTGGGATTACATTATCCAGAGAGGGTGCATCCACATCAGCAGAGATATATTTCTCTAGCTCTTTATCTGTGAGTACTGGGGTTGGATCGGGAGAGTCCACCACAGTTTTGATCTTGGGGTCCGAGAGGGCTATGTGGGCCTTCTTCGGCAGCTTAGATGAGACGGATGATTGCGGAGGCTTGCCTTTAAGACGTACCTTCAGAGGTGCCTCAACTGCGCCTTCAGTGGCTGGTGCCTTTCCTTGTAGTTTTGCCACAAGGGGAGCCGATGTTTGAGGCAGCTTTTCCTTGAGCCGTATCTTCAAGGGAGCTTCAGTAGGCATTTTACCTAGAGCAGTTGGTGCTTTTTCAGGTAGCTTGATGTTCATGGGAGGCAACGTCTGAGGCGGCTTCCCTTTGAGTCAAATTTTTAAAGGAGCATCAGGAATCATCTCTGGCTCCATGTCGGGCTCTGCTACCGTTTCTGCTTCATCGTCAGCATCATTGGCTTCCTCCTCGTCAGGTGACTTGTACAAGTTGGAATCAGTGAAGTAGGCTTCAACCCCCTTAAAAGGGTCGATGTCTGCGAACTCCGTCCGGATGATGTCATTGGTGGACACATATTTCATACATTGGTGGAGTGTAGAAGGTACCACCATGTACTCATGCAGCCATGGACGACCCAGTAGGAGGTTGTAGTTGACATCGGCGTCTACGACGTAGCAAGTGACCTCAGTTCTGAGGTTACCAATATGGCACTTCAGCCGTATTTTGCCCAACGGCTCACTTTTGCTGGCATTGAAGCCACTGATTGTTGTGTTGGAATGCGCCAGTCGGTACATTGGGATCTCCAGTGTTGAGAGCAGCGTCTTTAGAATAATGCTGAGGGAAGACCCTGGATCGATCTGAATCCGCTTTACCTTTATGGAACCGATGTACCCTGTATAATACAGAGGCCTGTTGTGTCGGTTATGCTTGAGTAGCATGTCTTGTTGGGTGAAGGTTATGTTGGGGATAACTTCATCCGCACAATGACAGTACGTACAAGTAGTCAGAAGATCTTCAGGCTGCTTGACCTGACTGATGAAGGACTCAGCATCCTTCAAGGCTTCACAAAGAGCTTCACGGGTGTCCTTAGAAAGGCGAAGAAGCTCAAACAGAGATAGGCGGGCAGGAGTACTGGTAAGTTATACCAGTATGCTTCTGCTTATTGGCTGTTGGAGGCTTGGACGGACCCCCTTCTTCGGCAGCAGGGGCAGTAGAGGGAGGCACTACCTCGACGGTAGCTTCGTCAGGTTGGCCGTTCTGATGCGAACGCGTCTGTACAGGAAGTGCCTCTTCCACAGAGGAAGAGACCATGCGGCAAGACTTGATCTTCCTGTCTTTGGTTTTGGAGGCAGATCGTACCTCCGGTTGAGTAACCTCGGAGACGAGATCAGGGTGAACCCATAAGACCTCTTCCCGAGATGTGGTGAGTGGGATGAGTCTACTCACGTTGTCACGAGTAGGTGGTAGATTGACCACCTCCATTGTCGCCTTAGGGATGGGGACGACGCCATCTTGTGTTGTGGTCGGCGGCAAGGTGCCAAATTGGAGTGACACCAGATTGGCCGAGACCTTTTTCTCCTCATAGTCGACGGAGATAACATCCGCATTGATCAAGCACTGGATGTAGTTTTTGAGGACATAGCAGCCCTTAGTTGGATGTCCGACAAATCGATGGTAGTGACACTACCTCGGATTGTCCACTTTTCCAACCTCGTCGGGACGCTTCGGGTCCGACAATTTGATCTTGTCATCCTGCTTCAGTATCTCAAAGAGTTACAGGGTGTCTTCATTGTTGAAAGAATAAACCTCCTTTAGCCTTGGTGCAAGTGGAGGCTTTTAAGTGGGTGCTGATGCACCATTGGAGGCATTGACAGTCAGCGCCTGTTTCTCCTTCGTCTCTCGTCCGGGGTTGTTGGCTGCAGGCCGCTTTTCCTTATCCTCAAAGGCATGGAAACTGACTCCCAGAAGGCGAGCATTGGACGCCTTCTTCTCTGCTGCTTCGGCTTCGATGATCAAGGAACTCCAGTCGGAAGGAGGAGTGGAGTTGAGCCAGAGTTTGACTACAGACAGCATGTTCATGCTGCATGAGGAGAGGAGTGCGTGTTCTGGCATGCCCGGGGGCAGTCTGAAGCAGGCCTGTCGAAAGCGTTCGATGAATACTCGAACTGTTTCCTTCTCCTTCTGGCGTATCTCTATAAGGGACGCCATTGTCATGTCCTTTCCCCCGTCGTAGAAACGGTCGAGGAAGAGACGCGTCAAATCGTCGAAGGAAGATATAAAGTTGTCGGGGAGGCTGCAGTACCAATCGTACGTCACTTCTTTTAGTGCCCCGATAAATATGCTGGTAAGCAGTACGTCCTCCTTCGAGAGATGTCCTGTTTGGGACTGGAAGTATGTCAGATAGCGACGCGGAGAGTCCTTCCCATCGTACGGCGTCAGAGTTTGTGGTTTATATTTATGAGGATAAACTACTTTGTTCCATTCAAGGGGATAGGGTTTGGGGATCCCCATCTTCTGGCGCTTCCCTTGCCTGTTCTTGGACTCAAAGCGCTCGCACAAGTCCCTGATCATCTCCACCACGTCTTTCGTGGAGCTGGGAGTCGGTGAAGGTGGTATAGCCTGGAGTTGAGCATTTGATGGCTCCGACGTCCGAGGTGCTTCGCGGCGATCCGTATCCAAGGATACCCGTTGAAGGGGTACACTTGATTCTCCATTGGCCCCTAGGTCAGGACCGGTAGAAGGTGCCCTGGCCAAAGCTAACCGTATCTCAAACACCACTTGAGTCAGTATTTACATGGAGGCGGAGAGGGTTTTGAGTCCTCCCTCCAGGGTATCCATGCGCTGGACAAGGTCTGCTGGCGGCGCATCAGGCTCTGTATTACCCCCAGTCATGTATACCGTCATGACACGGCTGGAGTCGGATGGATCAGTTGAGGCTTCACTCTCGGCCTCGCTCTCTTGTAGGGGAGTTGCCTCTCCTGGAGCTTCGTCCTGGCTACCCCCAGCTATATTCTGGAGGACATCCTCGTCTTCGGGAGAAGTATTCACGAGGGCCTGATTACCCCCCGCTGTGTCCGGAAGGCTGACTTGTTCGTCTTCGAGACGCAGGTCCGCAGGGGCCAGACTACCCCCATTTGTGTTCGGAAGGCTGACTTTGTCTCCAGGATGAAGATACACCCGAGCTGTGCTCTGGAGGGCATCTTCATCTTCAGAAGGATGATCGACAAGGGCCTGACTACCCCCAGCTTTCTCCAGGATCTTTTTTCTCCCCCGAGTGCCTTCGAACACTCCAGAGGATGGAACAGTTGTCTTGGTTCTCCTCGGCTGACTCTTGGACGAGGACGAGGAATGACTAGTCGCCTTTCGGATTGACGAGGAATTAGAGATCATGTTGCATGAAGCAACCTCTGGTTCCTCTTCAATTGACACCTTCTTTCCAAGGCGACGTCGGAGAGGTGTTGATGATTGCAGCCGCTGGAACACCGACTGCCTTAGTGGCGGGACTGCTATTTTGCAACAATAATTGATGGTGACTACAGCACATGTGTGCCCTGTGAGGGGCATATTGTGCTTGTCGGTCGACTCTCCTGACCGGCGTTTATGATTGATCACGTTACGCAGATCGTTGGAGGAGAGTGCCACCTTCGTACCCCCATCAGGCGCATAGCAAGGCCAAGCGCCGGGGTGGTCAATTGAATGTTGCGACCCCTGATCCAACACCAAACTGGTGCTCAGATCAGTAGTGGGGGAACAATATTTACAGTGGCTTGAACGAACCTCAAACGCACAACCAGAGGAGGTACGGGAGTTCAAGACCACAGGGTTTGCCTTGCTCGACTCGGTTCCGAACGCAAGAGATGCGCCCAAGTGAGACAAGGACTTTGAAGGTCGACTCTTTTCTGGCACAGAAGCACCCGAGTCGACCTTGTACAGCTTACCATCAGCAGCGCGCATGATTGTGAGCGCATGCTTCTGGTTTGCTGCCGGCGTAGCACGTTTGAGGCGCATGGCCCGTGCTGCCTTGGACTTCTTCGTGCTAGCCCGCTGGGGCGCATAGTACTCAGAGTCCAAATTCTCCTTGCCACTACAGCGATTAAGTCTGTCAAAGACAAAGACCTTCTGCGGCGCATCAGAGGTGATGCGCGGGGCATTAGCTGCGCCCCTGCTTCGTCGATGCATCTTCCTCGCCTGAGAGGGAGATGGCTGGGGAATGTGGTCAGCCGCACGTTTTCCCGAGAGATGCGCTGCACCGGTGGGCGCATCTTGGTTGTTGAGGATGTCAGCAGGAAGGGAAGGCTGCATTGGTGCATCCCCGTCGGTGGTGGTGCCAGAGGCGTCGACCTTGCGCACCCAGACTTGGCGAGCCTTCTTCGGCTTCGGCAGCCGCTTCGAAGGACACGTACTGCCTTCAGAGATGAACTCTTCATAAGCCTGTTGATTGAGGCGTACGACCAGCATCTTGTGGGAGGAGCCCACCTTCACGTCGTCGGATTGCGATACGCTTTCTCGGTAGAGGAGAAAGAGGTCCCCAGCAGAGTCGCCAGCTTATTTACCATTAAAATCTTTTGATTGTAAATTTCAATTACAAACAGAATAGTGTTACAATGTAGGACTTAGACGTAGTCCTAGGAGTACACTTTTGTTTATCTGGGTCCCTTATGCCGATGGAGCGAGTGGTAATGCGTTGACTCCGTTGACGATCTGACGACGGTTCTCAGTTATCTGAAGATCTGGGTTGCTCTAGGTGCATGAGCTTGCGGAGAAGAAGAAGACATTGAGTGTCTGTATCTGCCTCTCTCTATATGTTGCTGATAATTGCACGACGCCTCTGTCTATGTGTCAGTGTTGGAAGGAGATGATCCCTCTATTTATAGCTTTGCAGGCTGGCTGCTCATGCGCGCATGTAGGATACGCCTGTACGCGGGGATGCCACGTGGTGTTTGCTGATGGAGGCGCATGGGTGATGCGTCCTGATTGAGGAGTTGAACTTTTCTCGTTGTTGTCGTGGGCTGTGGCAGAGCTGACACGCAGCAACGGAGAAAATCTTTCAGTTGCTGAGATCTTAGGTGATTAGTACCCCTTCATAGGCCGAATCAAGTCAAAGGATGCGTGTCGTAGGTCCATGGCTCGAAGATCTTTGGTGGGGAGTAATCTGATAGGATGCGCCTGGGATTGGGCGCATGAGGAGGCTTTGGCTCGTAACCTTTAGGAGTCACGAACTAGTCGGAGCACATAGCTTTTGAGGCTCATGCGGGGCTTCAGTAGTGACTTTACTTCTGTCTTTAGGGATCAGAGAAAAAGTCTGAGGTGCATGCAGAGATTTAGGCGCATGGCTACGGAGGCGCATGCGAAATGGTTGGGCGGCCACGTGGCTTGTAACCGCCGGAGGGGAGTAATGATGGTGCTGACGTTGGCGACACTTCGTTTTCTGAAAAAGCTGTCAACTGTTCAGTCCTCGGGGGACGTGCTGCCAACTCTGTCAGACTTCAGTATTTAATATTATTTGACAGGTGATGGATTATTGAGTGGGCGCATCGATCAGCGTTCTACTAGGTGCATGGGGACACATGGGGGCGTATCCTTATGAGGCTGATGGGAGCTGGGCGCGTCAGTACGTGCGCGGTCTGGCCGACGCATCCGCTTTGCATGACACGTCTTTATGGGCCCGACTGTTACGTTCTTTGAGTACTTTAAATAGTCGTTCTTGACTCGGCTGAATTCGAAGCGTCAGGTTCATCACCATTAATGCAAATTTATTGCACGGAATTCGGAGAGCCAGCCACTTGGCACATGGGTTTGATTTGCTCGGCCTATAAATAGTGGCATGGAGAGGGTTTGCTTCTCGTTCTCTCACGTCCTTCCGAAATGAAATTGTTTACTCGAGCACATTCTGTTGATAAGATGCTTCTGAGGGTGAAGATGCGACGCATGGTTTTCATTGATGCACTTGAAGGTGACTGTTATATCCAAAAGTCGGAGTCGAGGGCTTCTGTGGCAGGTGGAAGGTGCCTGTTGCATCCAAAGATTGGGATGCTCGAGCCTCATCTCCGTTATGCTGGAAGAGCCGAAGATCGGAATTGCGGTGCCCCGATTATCTTCCTTGGGCTTTGGGAGAGCACCTCCTCCTGCTAGAGTGGGTGTTGCCGATTCTGGTTGGGTTAAAAGTTGCTCCTTTGGCAGCAGGTTGGTTACGGTACTGTCCTCTTCCTTGGTTTGGGGAGCTCTTTCTCCAGCTAGAGGGTTGATTGCCACCCTCGTTCTGCTCAATAAATGCTTCCTTGGTCGAAGCATTTGATGGCGCATGTGCTGACACTTCATGATGCACCTGACTGGGACGCTGAAAGGTGGCACATAACTGAGCTACTGAAGGGATGCACATAACTAAGGATGCACATAACTGAGCTGCTGAAGGGATGCGCCTGGCTGGGGAGCGCATGGCGAGATGCGCCTGCTTGAGAGCGCATGGTGGTTGCTGCGCCTAGCTATAGACTTAGGGTCTTTTCTTTGTAGAAATTTTCCTTTGTACAGCTCTTTTTAAGACATGTAACAAACTTTTATATGAAAATAAAAGTCTTATTTTAATGTCTATGCTTTGCTGTGCCAAGTACTTTATCTGAGCTCCCTGGCGCATGTGATGTTAGGCGCATAGGATTTATGGTCCTAAAATTTTATGCTTCTACAGCAAGTATCCGGATGGCACCGTTCAAAGAATTATATGAAAGAAAATGCAGGTCCCCTCTGGCATAGGACGATGTGGGAGAACGAAAGTTGTTGGGACCAGAGATGATCACGCAGACAGTAGAGACAGTCAAGTTGATCAGAGAGCGGCTTCGAGTCGCACAAGACAGACACAGACACTGGGCGGATCAACATCGTAGGCCTCTAGAGTTTGGTGTTGGTGACCAAGTTTTTCTGCAGATTTTGCCTACTCGGGGTGTCATTAGATTTGGAACCCGAGGAAAGCTTAGTCCAAGATTCGTTGGTCCTTTTGAGATTCTCGCTCGGGTAGGCGATGTTGCTTATCGGCTTGCCCTTCCTTTCTCGCTATCTGGCGTACATGATGTGTTCATGTATCTCAGTTGCGTGGATATGTCTCGAATCCGAGTCATGTCCTCGACCATTTCGAGTTAGTCGTTGGTACCGACCTAACTTACGAGGAACAGCCCGTGTCTATTTTGGACCGGCGAGAGAAGGTGCTCAAGAACCGGACTATTAGCCTTGTCCGTGTCGCTTGGGGATATCACTCTCTGGAAGAGTCAACTTGGGAGCACGAAGACGAGATTAGATCTCGGTATCCGCACTTGTTCGACTCAGAAGGTATGTTTCTCCTCATGCCTTGGTACTGTTTACATGCTTGTTTTGTACCATTTTGAAATATATGATCAATGACTGCTAATGATAGGTTGATCGCGTAGATTGTAATTGCACCTTGTTTGCCCGGATTCCTCTATCATTGTCTTGTCTGAAATTTCGAGGACAAAATTTTTCTAAGGAGGATAGAGATGTCACTCCCCGGTCCCGATATACGTATTCTTTTATGAATTCTGTACATGGTATCCAGTATTTAGCATGTGCATAATTCTATTTACTATTATTTAATGGTTGCATGTAGCTTTTAAGTATGTCATTAGTGGAAGGGTTAGAGCATGTTTAGATATTAGGGTTTGCTTAAGTCAACCCAACCCCTATTTATATTCTCTTCCTCACACTTTCTCCTCATTCACTCCTCCATTTATTTTCCTCAACCACCATCCATAGACAAGTACAACTTGCTCAAAAGCAGAAATTTGTACATTTTTCATTCTTGATTTTTTCTTTGATATTATTTTTCTATATTGTTCTTCTCTTCATTCTCTACAAGTTTAGTTCTTGGAGTTTTTGATTTTAATGGCTAGTTTTGTGTAGATCTAAGTTTCTAAAACTAGGATTTTATGTATTTACATGGTTTTGATCTATCAAACTTGGTTATTTTTGAAAACTACTGGTCCTAGGTTGTAGAAAATTTGATTCTACACAATTTTGACATTTGAAAAGTTAGATTTCGACTTGTTTTGAGGAAGTTATGGCCGTAATAATATTTGGACATTTTCTATATCATCTGTCCTGGTTTTGGCAGGGACGATGAATAGTGCCATATGAATAGTACCGAGCCGTATATGGGAGTGCTGTATAGGGCCGCATAGTGTCCGAGCCACATATAGGAGTGCTGCATAGTGCCGCATAGTATTCGAGCCGTATATGGGAGTGCTACATAGGGCTGCATAGTGTCCGAGCCGCATATGGGTGTACCGCATAGTGCCGCATAGTATCTGAGCCGCATATAAGAGTGCTGCATAGTGCCGTATAGTACTGCATAGTATCCGAACTGTATATGGGTATGCTGCATAGTGCCGAGCCACATATGGGAGTGCCGCATAATGCCGTATAGTGCCGTATAGTGTCCGAACCGCATATGGGTGTGCCGCATAGTGCCACATAGTGTCCGAGCCGCATATGAAAGTACTGCATAGTATCGTATAGTATCCGAGCCGCATATGGATGTGCCGGATAGTGCCACATAGTGTTCGAGCCGCATATAGGTGTGCTGCATAGTGTCGGATAGTGCTGCATAGTGTCCGAGCCGCATAAGGGTGTGCCGCATAGTACCGTATATTGTCCGAGCCGCATATGGGAGTACCGCATAGTGCTGCATAGTGTCCGAGTCGCATATGGGAGTGCCGCATAGTGCTGCATAGTGCCGTATAGTGACTATTTTGGCTATTTTTGGCTGTTTTATGTCCTATTTGGTTGAATTGTGGCCATAATTTCTCTCAACTCCCAACATAAAAATTGTAGATCTTTGTCTTGGTTTCAAGAATCTTCATGTCTCACTTTAACCAGAATTTATATGTGACTTTGGCACCTTGTGCACCTTGCTTCTTGTGCATCTTTTACCTTGCACATTGTCCGTACGCTATTAGGGCCACTTCATGACTTGCGAGCACTTCATACCCTAAGTGCATAGTGCCTTCTTGTTCTATTTCCTCTCGTATCTTGGTCCTCATTCCTAATTTGACTCCTATGTATATGCTGGATAACCCTATGTGTGTACTAAGGTACAATCTATGTGAGCACCGATGTGCTATCCTAAGTGCTAAGTGTTCCTATGTGATACCTGTCAGTACCTCCAAGAGTTCAGCATTTACATAGCGATTGGTCAGTAGCAATGATGTGGTATGTGTTGTGTGTTGCATTACACCAAGAAGGAGGTACATATGTATGACTCTATGAGCCAGTACGGATCCCTTCTTGGGGTACTCGTACAATGTACGACATCTAGGGGAGTGAGCATGTGACCACGACATGTGAACTCCGAGGATAACCTAGGGATTAATTAGGCAACTAACTTGGTAGATTCATTGGGTGGGAAGAATCCCGAGATCGTGCCATACTAGCCACCCCAGGCCCAGTCCTGACGTGTCGGGTTGGCCGCCACGGATATGGTTTCACTCGCCTATAGCGGATGGCTATATCCGACTTCTACGAGCTATGTTTTATATGTTTTAGCGCGGTAGCCCTCCGGGGGACCGGTGCATAATCAATGTGCTATATGTCTTATGGTTTAGCTAGCCCTACTGGGTTGACACGATCTGAGGATGTCTTTTATTCAGTATCGCGGGGATAACTCCGCCAAATATAGAAAGTCACATGAATGAATGGCCGCTTGAAAAAATGACTTGATTGTGCCTTGTAACTTTCGTTAGTAGCCGAGGGACATGGACTGTCATGGTGCGTGGTCCAACCCATGTCCTTGTTTGGTTGTTGGGTTGGGCTATCGTGCTAGGACAGGCTGTGGACCGAGGTTACGACCGGAAGCTTCTATTATTACTAGTATTATTATTTTGTGCTTGGGTTTTATCTCACTCTTTTGTGCTTCATTGTGGTACTTGCTATTCGGGGCTGACCCCGCTGGTTTTGTTTGGCCAGATCTCGTAGCAGCACCTGAGGATCCAAACTTCCTCCCCGACGCCAATGGTGCATACTAGGAGCATGGCTGGCGGGGGACTCGAGTGGGTTTCTTCTCCACCACTCTAGTATCTTTACTTATGTTCTGGCATTTAGCTACCGGTACCTGTTTAGCCTGCTAATCTGGATATTTTGTCTTTGCATAATTTGTAATTAAATCAGACTGCAACTGAATACAATTATGTACCTATGACTCTCTGGGCTAGCTAACTTATAAAGCTAGATCCCCATGATCATTTTGATGATGCGTCGGGGATGCCTTACTGCTTTATCTTATATGATCATTATTTACTGCTTCTTGTTTGATTGATTGCGACCTAGATGCTCTGTGAGATCATAGAAGACTTGATTGTAGCACGCACCCCCTTGTCTCTTGATAGCCACGATCGCCGTATGACGTTTATATACCTCATATGGAGTAGCTGGCCTAGTCCGTCTCCGTATTTTGGAACTGGGGCGTGACACTCCGTATCCCTCAAAGCACCTAGAAGCCCCTCCTCAGCAAGTTCTCGACAATTTACCACCTGTCGAGCACCTCTCGAGTCTCCATCCGGTGTCTGTGGCCTACCTGTACAGCTCAGCGGCTTGAGCCTGTACATGCCACAACACAAATCTCCCCGAGCCAGCTATTGCCTCAATCTCATGCAAGGAATAGCAGTTCCAAGATATTAGAGCATCAAATATACAATAGTAAGGCGTCCCATACATTACATATTTGGATGATCATGAAGCTAGTCGTACAAAATGTAAAGACTAGCAAGAGTTTTAGTCATACATGATCAACCCTAGGATTCATCAATCATGTTACAGCCCGTAGGCAGACAATAAGTAAGGTGCAATCGAGCTAACACGTGCTCGTCGGCTAAACGTCTCAAAAGAATACTTTTACAATAAAGTGGAAGAACAAAAGGGAAACCCACTCGTTGCCCGGATTACGCCTGATGGTCACCATCGGGCTGGAAGGTCGTTAGATCCTCTGGCGCTGCTCCGGTATCTGGCCATACAAAACCAGCTGGGTCAGATCCCAGAAAGAGCAATTGCCACAAAGGAGGCTTCACTTAAGAACTAAAACCAGCATATCAAAAATGAATATTAAAGATAATTATAAAAGAACCTGATAATAACAGAGACAACAACAATGAATTGAGTACGAGGAAACTATTCAAGTAGCCAGGTCGCAACCCTTAAACCAAACATGGACCGGGGTTGTAACCCTTCACCTGAATAGAATCCTGTCTCAAATTCTTGTTGGTAAAGTAAAACATGACGAGCATAACGTAGGGTACAATAAGACAATAAATGAAGAGAGGGCACAGAACTGCTCCGGGAGCCAGTTACAACCCTTAAACCAAACAAGGACGAAATTGTAACCCTTCGTCTGAACAGAACTTGGCCGCTGATCATTATCGTTGGAGGTAACAATCATGCGATCATACTGGAAACGTTCGTGCAATGAATCTGCATTATACAAGACTGAATCGGACTCTATCCAAACGTTCACGGCCAATCAATGACTATGGCTTTCTACATTAACTAATTAGGGTTATCACAAGCCTAGTTACTAGCAATATGCAGTGAGATTTTTCTCCAG
This sequence comes from Iris pallida, assembly GCA_029216955.1. NCBI lineage: Eukaryota > Viridiplantae > Streptophyta > Magnoliopsida > Asparagales > Iridaceae > Iris > Iris pallida. Next base: position 1,379,698 of record JANAVB010031020.1, read on the forward strand.
CCACCATCCCTGCAACTAATCCAAGTTATCCAGGCGACTTGGATTTATTAAGCAATGTCTCATTCTTTTTCATGTATAAGTGAATCTAGATATGTGTCCTACTCGTCGGCAGGCTACAAGTCCAACAATCGTGGCCAGAATAACGGGATTGTTGATAACTGGGGAAATCTCTCATGACTACTGGATTATTCTAGTTATTAGCCTTAGCCAGTTTAAGTAGGTACCCCTAACCATGGTACTCAGGGATCCCCGTCCTAGACATGATGCAAGACAATACTGGTTTATTTGTAAAAACACAATCGCCCACGGTGTCTAGGCCATTCATTCTTGTCATGTGATGCTAGCTGTCGCAATAGCATATCAAAGTATATCATGATAAGTTTACTTATCAAGAGTGCGCCACGACGGGCCACTATCGTGTTCATGGAACATGCTCAGATTTACACAGTACAAACGTTCTATCAAGGGTCATAAGACACAGCATAGAGGTGACAAACCATAATAGTGAAAGGGGTGCAAGGGCTGGGGGAGGAGCCATGCGGCTCGGAAATCAGGATCATGACCTATGCGGCCAAGAAGGAACAAGCCTATACGGCCAATGGAGGGAAAGGGCTCATGCGGCTAAGGAAGCAGGGACTCGTGCGGCCAGGAGCACTTATGCGGCTCGGGCCAAGCGGCCAGGAGCGAAAGGGGCTCATGCGGCTCGAGGACTGCCAAGAGCCATACGGCTCAAGGATAACAGGGTCATGCGGCCAAGACCGCATGAAGAAAAAATGCTTATGCTGGCGCAAGGGAAAGGGTTCATGCGGCCGAAGTCAACCCAGACATACGGCAAGGGCCATGCGGCTAAAGGGATGGGGTCTTGTGCGGCTGGGGGCGCTGGAACCATGGCCTATGCGGCAGACGCCAACAAGCCATGGGGCCAAGACTACCATGAGCCATGCGGCCAGAGGCCATGGGGCCAAGGAGGAAACCTGCTGCATAAAAGGCCATGCGGTCAAGCACTGTTCTTCTTCTCAAATTTTTTCGAGAAGAAGAACCATGAAAGCCATAGCTTCCAAGCTCCAATAATCCTCCATTTAAGGTCCGAATCCGGACTTCCATAGGTAAAAATGGGACAAAATAAGATTCTCTACTACATGGAACCATCGAAACTTGAAAATAACAAGTTAATTGCTAGATCAAAACTGGAGAAAAACTGAGAAATGGGTTAAACTAGAACTACAAGATTAAAACTTCAGACTGAAAAATGCCAAGTTCTAAAGAGGCTAAGAATAGAGAAAAGAAGACATTAAAGCAATAAAAATGGAGTTCTCTCATGAAGCAAGCTGTACTTGCCGGGGGGGTAGGTGGAGCTCTACGCTAGGGAGGAAGAAGAAGAAGGAGTAGTAAATGCTGAGTTATGAGGAGAGAGAAAAGTAGGTAGGATATAAATAGGGTTAGTGGTGGGGGAAGGTGGATAGTCTAGAGGAACCGGCTCAAACCATACCAACCCAAAAGCTTGCCCAGACCAAGTTGAACCATAAAATACGACAATGAACCAAGAAAACGCAACATGCACAATAAACCATGACTAGCTAAAGTTACGAGCCTGAATACGTACACGTATACCAAAATACGTAATACGAACTACGGGCCTTACAACTCTATCCACCTTAAAAGAATTTCGTCCTCGAAATTTAATTAAGAGGCTAGAGAGGCAAGGACAAGTTATACTAATCACAAACAAGCTATACTAAGCAGTCCATCATGCAATCATTCGTTCAAGCAAGAAATTTAGAACATAAGGCATAAGAAAGACATTATACTTTACGAGTCAAACAGGTCGGGATATCGCGATAGGATATCATCTTCACGCTCCCACGTTGACTCACCCAAAGAGTGATGACCCCAAGCAACACGGACTAACTTGACAGTCTTGTTCTTGAGTATCTTCTCTCTCTGGTCCAATATGGATACGGGTCTTTCCTCATACGAAAGGTTGGTACCAACAACCAATTCTGAATGATTAAGGACATGACTCGGATCCGGGATATACCGTCGTAATTGGGATACATGAAAGACATCATGCACCTTACTTAGCGATGGCAGAAGAGCGAGACGATAGGACACATCTCCTACTCGTTCTAGAATGTCAAATGGCCCGATATACCTAGGACTAAGCTTTCCCCGTACGCCAAAATGAATGACGCCACGGTTAGGCGAGATCTTAAGGAATACGTGGTCGATCGCCGACAGAAAATTTAAGGGGTCGCCGATGAGAATCGGCCCAATGACGCTGGCGATCTTGGGCAACTCAAAGATGATCTCTGACTCTCCTGACCACCTTAACCGTCTGAGTAATCATTTTCGAACCGAGCATCTGCCTCTCTCCAATATTGTTCCATGCTAGCGGGGATCTGTACTTCCTACCATACAGTGCTTCGAACGGTGCCATCTGGATACTGGCCTGGAAACTGTTATTGTACGAGAACTCCACCAGGTGCAGGCGATCCTCCCACGAACCACCGAAGTCGAGGGTACAAGATCTCGATATATCTTCTATGGTTCGTATGGTACGCTCTGACTGACCATCTGTCTGCGGATGATAAGCTGAGCTGAACTGGAGGTGAGTTCCCAAACTCTCTTGCAGACTGTGCCAAAAGTACGACGTAAATCTTGAATCTCTGTCCGAGGTGATACTGACTGGTATACCGTAAAATCTGACGATCAGCCTGAGGTACATCTCTGCTAGCTGAGCCGTCGACTGACCAACTCTAAATGGGAGAAAGTGAGCCACGTTCGTGAGCATGTCTATAATAATAACCCAAATACCATCTCTACCGGCCGGGGACCTAGGTAATCCAGTCACGAAATCCATGGTTATATGCTCCCACTTCCATTCTGGAATCGACAAGGGCTGAAGAAGTCCAGCTGGCCTCTGATGTTCAGCTTTAACTTGTTGGCAAACCAAACACCGAGAGACAAACCGGGCTATCTCCCTCTTCATGCCATTCCACCAAAAGTGCTGACGGATATCACGGTATATATTTGTGCCACCGGGATGAACGAAATACTGCGAACTATGAGCTTCTGCCATGATCTCCTGTCTGAGATCTCCACGGGTACACAAAGATGCTTACCTTGTCGAAGTGTACCATCTTCATGAATGCATAACACTGGCCGTCGTCCTGCCTCACACTCTGCTCTGAGTCGCTGAAGCTTGGAATCTGTTGACTGCGCCATCCGGATCCTCTCGATTATAGTGGACTGAACTCGCATGCTGGCAATCAACGCCACATGGGTAGGAAGAACAACTTCAATACCCATCTTCTGAAGGTCTGATAATAACTTTGGCTGCGCTATAGGGAAATAAACTCCGGCTCTCCTGCTCAATGCATCTGCAACGACGTTGGCCTTCCCTGGTTGATACTGCAGGCTGACATCATAATCCACAAGTAGCTCTAACCACCTTCTCTGACGCATGTTAAGATCCTTTTGAGTGAACACATACTTCAGGCTCTTGTGGTCGGTAAAAATCTCTACCATATCTCCGTACAAGTAGTGCCTCCACAACTTAAGTGCAAACACTACTGCTGCTAACTCCAAGTCATAGGTTGGGTAATTCCTCGTATGATCACGAAGTTGACGTGATACATAGGCTATTACCTTCCAATGCTGCATCAAAACACATCCTAAACCTCTGCCTGAAGCAACACAATACACCGAGAATCCTTCGATCCCATCTGGAAGCGTGAGAATGGGTGTCGTCATCAAACCTCGCTTCAACTTCTCAAAAGAATCCTGACACTCTGTTGTCCAAGCAAACTACATATCCTTGCGGGTCAACTGGGTCAATAGCGCTAAAATCAGAGCAAAGTCTGAAACAAATCGCTGGTAGTAGCCGGCCAAGCCAAGAAAACTACCAACTTCTGCAACTGTACTGGGTACTGGCCATATCTCAAAAGCCACGATCTTCTGGGGATCCACCTCTACTCCCCCTTTGGTGATGATATGACCCAAGTATGAAATACGATTGAGCCAGAACTCGCATTTACTGAACTTCGCATACAACTGGTGCTCCCTGAGAATCTGGAGGACAACTCTGAGATGCTGCTCATGATCTGCTTCACTCTTGCTGTAGACCAGGATGTCATCTATAAACACAATCACGAACTGATCCAAATATGGCATGAAGATACGATTCATGAGGTCCATGAATACAGCCGACGCATTGGTTGCTCCAAATGGCATAACAAGGAACTCCTAATGCCCATATCTAGATCTAAAAGCTGTCTTCGGGATGTCCTATTCTCTGACTCTGATCTGATGGTATCCTGACCGCAAGTCAATCTTCGAGAATATTGCTATCCCATTGAGTTGATCAAACAAGTCATCTATCTTCGGGAGAGGGTATCTATTCTTGATTGTCACTGAGTTCAGGGTACGATAATCTATACATAATCTGGACGTACCATCCTTCTTTTTCATAAGAAGCATCGGGGCTTCCCAAGGCGATCCACTAACACGAATGAATCCCTTGGTTCTAAGTTCTTCAATCATCTGGTACAATATCTCTAACTCTGACGATGCCATCCTGTAGACTCTCTCCGACACTGGTACTGCTCCGGGGATCAAGTCTATGGTAAACTCGATCTCTCGCTCTGGCAGCCTTCCTGGAAGCTCTTCTGGAAAACATCTAGAAATTCCTCGACTATCCGGGGTAACTGCACTGCTGCTACTGCCATCCGCAATACCGGAGGAGAAGGTTCAACTTCGCCTCAGGAAAAGAAAAACTCTGGCTCACCTGGAATGCTAATAATAACCTTGCCAATATGACAGTCTATCCTCGCATACTAGTTCCTTAACCAATCCATCCCTAAGACCACATCATAATCGGCCATCGGAAACTCTATCAACCTAGCAGGAAACTCTCTACCGCTAACTACGATCCGACACGAGGAAAACACTCTATCTACTCCTACAAGAACGTTACCAGTAAGTATATTGAGCCTTACTGATAATGACTCGGGCTCCAGTCTTATCCGTGTCACGAATCATACAGACATAGATGAATGTGATGCACCAGAGTCAATTAACACTGAAGCCGAAAAGGTGTTGACGAGAATAGTACCTGCCACTACTTCACCTGGCGCTACTCCTTCTTCTCCCATAGTTAAAGCCAGTACTTGTCCTTATCCTATGGGTTCCGTCCCCCTCGGCTGGAACCCTCTTTGCCTATTCTGAACTTGAGCCTGGGCATACTGCTGAGGCCTTTGTTGTTGAAAAGCATGGTTCTGTGTCGGCAATGGCCTCGGGGATGGGAACTGCTGTGGCTGGACTGGTACTCGTGTTGGACCTCTAACCGATGAACTGGTCATGGCTGGTGATGAGTCAGTCCTGAACGGGCAGGACCCTACTTTATGGTCCGGTGCTCCAAAAAGCAAAGACAATCCTTGTGCCTTGTGACATTCTGAAACAATATGTCCAGGCTTCCCACAATAAGAGCAACCCACGGTGGAAGACTGCCTCTGCTTCTGTTGTTGAGGATACGTCGGGGTTGAATGTTGAACCGACGTTACTGAGGCCGCCCGCCACGGAGCTCCAATGGTCAAAGCCCTAGCTGCCAGGGTTGGTGCTGAAGACTGGTTCATCTGATTGTGGGATCGCTTCCGACCTCCTGTCATGTCCATAATTCTCTGGAAGGTATATTCAGGCCTTCTAGCTGCCCTCAATACTGTATCAAAAGTCTGATGCTCAAACTGCTCTACCGCCAGTAAAATCTCCAGTGGAGTCCCTGCTAGAACCGCTGGGCTCTATCGAACTCGGTCGCCACCAACGTGGGAGCAAACCAACTAAGTCTCGAAAACTCGGCCGCATATCGATCGACCGTCCTGCCCATCTGCTTCAGATTGGTGAACCTCGTCGGTAGATCGTATCGAGCTACAGCGTCAAAGTACTTGGTCCGAAATCTCTCACGGAATACTGCCCAAGAAATAGGCACCACTAATCCAATGGCTTGCGCCGCCCACCAGCTGCGGGCTAGATCCAATAACTGCAAGTGCACTACAGCCACCTTCTCATCTTCTGGGGTCTTTGCTGCCTCCAAAATCACCTATGTATCCTGAAGCCACGCATCAGCAGCGATGGCATCTTCACTGCCATCAAAGAATGGAGGGTTCAGGCGCTTAAAACTGTTCTCTGCACTGTTCCCATGGTGTCCACCTCTGTCCAGAGCATCTGTCACTGCCTGGTGCAAGGCATCTCTTCGACGGTCCTGTGATGTAAGCAACTCCCTGATGAGTCCAACCAGGGCTCCATCCACTACTAAAACCTGTCAAATCAGCGACGCTGCAGGACGTCGCTAAATAGGAAAAATATGTCGCTAATTTCAATTAGCGACTTATTTAGTGACGTTTGGACGTTGTCGTGATTAACCTAGTCGCTAAACAACACGACGTCGCAATACGTCGCTATTGCGACGACATTTAGCGACGCAAACATGTCGCTAATTCAGCGACTACCAGTGACGTAAAACCACTGCAGTTACCGACGTCACCTAGCGACGTTTAGTGACTTTACATGCATCGATGCTGACCTGGCTTGAGAGCAAAATGGCGACGTTCTGCGACGTTTTTACATCGCTATAGTACCGACACATAGCAACGTTTAGCGACGTCGTACGTAGCGACGTTTAGTGACGATCAGGGACAGTGTTCATCACAGTTAGCGACGTTCCGATACATACTTAGCGACGTTAACTTTTATCGCTGGACGTCGCTGAACGTCGCTAATTTTGGAAAAAAAATAAAAAAATACAGCATTTGCAGCAGCACCTACAACATTTGCAGTAGATACGCAAAGTATCAAACAACACAGATACACAATCACGAACACAAATGTGTATCAAACAGCGACGGTGTGTATCACGAACACAAAGTATCAAACAGCGACGGTGTGTATCACGAACACAAAGTATCAAACAACACAGATACACAATCACGAATACATTTGAAACACAATCTCATCAATCAATACAGATATATGAAAAATTGTAACAACAATGTCAAACATAATGCTCCATATAAGAATAATGTATGTATAAACACATAAAAGACTCAATAATAGGCCATCACACAATAATATATATATGTCGACTACGGCTGATCATGAGGAGCATCACCGCTCCTGGAAAGAAGGTAAGCATACTGCTCCGGTGTAAGAACCACCGACGACGATGAAGGAGGAGGCAATGCAAATGCTATAGAAGGAGTTAGTGTAACCGCTGGAGAAGGAGGTAGTGTAACCGCTGGAGATGGGTGCGTCTGCGTCTCCTTTAGGGCTAGTAGTCTGGCGCTGCATTGCTCCATGCAAGCCGCTATCCTAGTAACGATGTCGTGAATGGACTCCTGCGTCCCCTGTACGTCCCTCACGGTGCGTTCGAGCGCGTCAAAGCGTGCGGTGACCGACGCAGCGTCCCCTTGCGCCTGAGACCCTGGCTGCTCAGAAATCCTCCTCAGCATATCGTCGTACAGCTCAGCAATCTGGCGGGCAATGGTACCCTCGACTCGGGATAACTCGGCCAGGGACGGCTGTGAATGCGCACTAGCAGAGGGAGCCCTGGATGCCTGCGTCACAACAAATACGTCGTGGGATCCCGTACCATAGTATGTACCTCTATGAAGACCACCAACGGCGGTCTTCCAGAGCTTGTCCTCCGACTGAGACGGAGAGGGCTGCGATGTACCAACCCCTCCGTCTGCCGGTGCACTAGCACTCGCACGCTCACGTAGCCTAACAAACTCGTCCTAGAAATCATTGTGCATCTCTATAAATCAGTACTTACCTAAATTAGCCTAATAAACGTCTAAAGTATTTAATTATTATTAACTATATGGTTATCTGTATATTCTTCAAGTTGTGTTAAAAATTAACGAAATCTAAATTAGTACTTACATAGCTCTGACTAGCCCGGTCATCGATGAGCTTCCCGTCCTTCCGATGGGTGGCCAGGAAGACGGTCATCATGTTTGTGTCCTCACCCCTCTGTACATGCGTGTTTGTTATATTTTATTCTTTAGTAAAATTGAAAATTATATACTCCTACTATCAATAAAATCTTATATATTACAATAAATTACATACCAGACGACAAAAATGCTCCGTCATAGGAATCGATCCACCACACCACTTTTCGGCCCTCGTCCTAGCCGCCTTCGCCTTCTTCGACCGCTCTCTGTATCGGGGCTCCTCAAATCGAGCCCTCATCGTGGTCCACTAGTCAGGCGTAATCTAACCAGGAATCGGCTTTCTAGAGCGCTAACGAGCTTTCTGATCGTCAATTGCATCACGGATCAACTTGGCGGCGACGGCAGGAAACTGCCTCTCAATCTGCTCGGCCCGGTGTGGTGGATAAAAATAAGTCCTCTACAAGAATTACAAATTAAAATAATAAGTTCTAAAAAATGCTTAAAATTATATTAATCATACTAAATTAACTATCTTTAGTTACCTTGAAGTGGGCAAACCATAATGCCTTCCTCTCTTCCGAGGCATCCGAGTAGTTGATCCATGGACCCCCATAGTTGGACCTTAGAAAGGAGCCCAATGCTCTCTGTACCGACGAGGGACGATATCTGTATACAACGATAACCAACGTATTAATGAATATATATATATATATATATATATATATATATATATATATATATATATATTTATATATATATATATATATATATATATATATATATATATATATATATATTTATTTAACTTACTTCGTAGGACCGTCGGCCCAAATCTCCATCCTCGTCTCGTCCTGAGGTGCTCATGGAGGGTCGCTCTGGTATGGATCCGCCCGGACGGGAGTAGGGACTACCTCCTCCAACTACTCCCCACCCGCCATACTGTTGTCAGCGGTATGAAGGCTAGGGGAAGGAGTATGATCAGCAAGCCTGGAATTGCTCGTCGCAGGTGTATTGCCACCCGGACCTGCGACCGTATGGTACAATGGAGTGCTCGGGTCAGACGATGGTCCGGGGCCATCCTCTGGTAACGGAGCTCTCTGTGCACCTAAGGACACGGCTCGTCCTGACCTATCTCTGCGTCGTCCTGAGGTGCCTCCGCGTCATCCTGCCATACTGATAATAACATATGATTAAAAATATAAATAAATACAATGGCCGTTTAGAAATATCTGCATACATTGGAGTTCATAATTTAAGTTTTCAAAAATCTGAATACTAATAGACATGATCATAGTTCATAATTTAAGATTACAGAAATATGAATACATCAAAATCACAGTTTCTCAATCATCCTCTGAAAATTCATCTTCTTCGTTTGCCTCCTCCTCCTCCTCCTCATCCTCTTCCTCTTCCTCCTCATCGTCACTAGCATCTCCTTCGTCTTCCCCTTCGGATACTTGTACCTCTTCTATACAAGTAGATATTGAATGGGAAACTTCTGCTGAGTCGACATCAACTGTATTTGGTACAAGAGGCAGCTCGTCCTCCTGATAAGCCACTTCGTCGACGTCGTAGGTATTTCTGGCTTTAGTCTTGCATACTGTCCACCAGTCGTACCTCGTTATTCCCCGTCTAGGATATGTTGTAAAATATGCGAGTTGAGCTTGACTTGCTAGGATAAATGGTTCGTATCCTTGGTATCGACGACGATATTTAATATCCACAAGACCATGCTTGTCAATTTTCCATCCTTGATCTTGTATGGGATCGAACCAATCAACTTTGAACAACACGATCTTGGCAGGCTCTATGCCATAGTTGTACGTCAATTCCACGATCTCCCGTAAGACGCCATAGAAATCATTGCCTGGCGTGACATCTTTGTAGTTTGTAGATTTGATACACAAGCAACTATTTTTTGTGGAATCAAGATCCAGAAGCTATCTCTGATGGGAGCATTTGTTGACTTGAACTTAAACCCAATCACACAATAGCTTGGCCATATTTTGACGGCATAAATCGGTCCATTGGCCTTGTGATTGTCTTTCGTCTTCCCCTTTACGTCCATCACAGTATTTATTATATTGTCAAATACATTCTTCTCGATATGCATGACATCCAGGTTATGTCTGAGTAGATGGTCACTCCAATATGGTAGGTCCCAGAATATACTCCTCTTCGTCCAGTTGTGAGCGCGGCCAAATCCATCACACTTGTACCCCGCTGTAGGCTCTTCAATAGCACTTGACAATTCTTTAACTTCCTCCCATATCGTGTGCCCGGACCACCATGGCGGTGGACTGGACTTCTCTACCATGCCAGCACGAAAAGCATTTCTGTTTCTTTGGTACGGATGATCCTTTGGCAGGAACTATCGGTGACAATCAAAGAAGCAAAATTTTCCGCCGTGTTTCAAACGGAAAACCTTAGTACGATCCATGCAATACGGACATGCGAGACGACCATGGGTGCTCCAACCTGATAACATTCCATAGGCCAAAAAATTATTGATGGTCCACATTAGTGCGGCCCTCATCCTAAAGTTTTGCTTTCTGGAAACATCATATGTGGTTGCACCTACTTCCCACAACTGATTCAGCTCATTTACCAAGGGCTGTAAGTATACATCGATGTTCCTTTTCGGGTTCTTCGGACCTGGAATGATAACAGTTAGGAACATGTAAGGAGTCTTCATACACATCCAAGGCGACAAGTTGTATGGAGTAACAATCACAGACCAACAAGAATATTGTAAGCCCGAAAGTCCAAATGGGGTAAAACCGTCGGAGGAAAGCCCCAATCTGACATTACGCGGCTCCGAAGCAAAATCGGGATACACTCGATCAAAGTGCTTCCATGCTTCTCCGTCTGATGGATGATCCAGTACTCCATCTATTTGTTCCCGCTTGTGCCAACTCATATTATCAGCTGTCTCCTTTGCCATAAACAACCTCTGTAACCGCGGCGTCAAAGTCAAATAGTGCATCGAATCTGCTGGCTTGCGTGCACCAGAAGTCCTTGTTGTACTAGTTGCCTTGAAGCGATCGGCACCACAAAATCTGCATCGTCTTCATCCTTGTCGTCCTTATAGTACAACATGCATCCGTTGCAACATACATCAATTTTTTTATACCCCATCCAGAGCGATCTCACCATTCTCTTGGATCGGTAGAAGTCTTTAGGTAACTTGCCACCCTCCGACAATATATCTTTAATTACCTCCAGGATTCGGTTGTAGCAATCTTGAGGCATGTTAAAATCTAATTTTATGCTCAAGAATCTTGTAATCACCTCCAACGGTGAATGGTCATCACAACCAGGATATAAAGGAGTCCTTGCATTCTCCAGTAACTCCATGAACTTTGCAGTATCGGCATTCGGTGCCTCCTCAGATGCATATTGATTGTTCGGATCGAAACTAGGCCCCGAAACATCGAAAACCATGTTCGTCCACCCTTGGTCGTAATCAGCACGCTCGTGGACATCTACATAAAGCTCGACATTGTCACGTCCCGATCCCGCTAGGGTCGTCCGCCTTGCCTGGATCCCTGCGGGATCGATCATCCTCGCTAAGGCGTGATACCGTACAAGCCTAAGTTGCACTTGCACAAGGCCATGTACCAGCACAAAACAACTAGTCAAGCAAAAACACACGCACGCACCCATTCATTTCAGAAAACCAAATATTGGATACAGAGATTTGAAATGGAAATACTTCTTTTATTCATAAACTTGATAGGAATACAAGAACAAAGCTTTGCAACTCAGATTTAGCCTTATAATTGGCTACATGATTCTCTTTGAAACTCTCTTTTTGAAAATAGCCACAATGCCCATACATGATATCCCTTTATTACAAGCTGTAATTGAAAGACACCTTCAAAGGAAATGGAAACTTGCAACTTGACTGAAATGAAAAGTAACTTCGAGGCAGTCCGCAGCTCTACTGGGCTAGACGAGCTTTAGCACCTCTCCTGAAATCTCTCTGTCTCCTTTGCTTTCTGAAAAAGATGCCCACAACGTGGGTCAGCACACATCATGTACTGGCGAGCAGCTTTTGGCCGAACTCGTAAATCTCTGCACTAAATCAACATATTGAGCTAACATTTTTACTAGTGATCTTTCTACTTGTCTAGATTCTTTTTAATAATTCATAAGAAATATAGCAGCAGAAAGCACTGTATAATAAATCTTACCATCGTCGACAGTCATCCCTGCACAAGACAGGATAGCACAATTTGCATATGATATAAAGGCATACTATTGAATTCTGCATCTTTTGTTAGGTTACAATGCACTCTGATTTCATAAATATACTTAACTACATGTTGGTCCCCGGGTCATTCCCCGTGATTAGCCGCTGTGACTCTTGGGTTCAGCTCGTCGCTAAGGACACTCTATACACCCCTTGGTTTCTTTACCGTAGGGCGTTACTCTAATCCCCCCGAGGCCGAACAGCTCAGGTGCCCCCAAACTGGTCGTAAGGATTGGTCCTGTGTACACAAGTTGTCCGAGACCAAATACATGAATGCACTCTATCAAATAAATCTCTATTATGACAACATATGCAACTTCTCTGTATTACCGTCTTACTCTTCTTCTCTATACGGCAAGCCGTATCATCTCTGTCATATGACTTTAGCAACATTTACAACAATCTCTAGCAGCAGAATAAGAACTTGTAATCATTCATATCAAGCATGAGTAAGGCAACTGTTCTTTGATTAGCATATAAGTTCAATTCTTTGTTTCTTATCTTCTGTTGGTTTGGTATCGTTGATCAGCGGAACACAACAAAAGAGTGGACTAGAGATCATTTTATTAGGGCGTCCAGATCAGTGTCTGTTCGGTTGAAGCAACTCACCAAGATGAATCTTAGTTGAGAGAAGGAGGGACTTCATGCGCCATTCACGTCCTGTGTTTGTCTATGCGTCCCCCTGCATAGGCACCAACATCTGATTAGCATACTTCGGTCTCTTTCTCTCAAGATTCGGAATGAATGCGATATGCGATGAAAGCGAACAATGAAAACCAATCATCGAAAACCAACTCGAAAACGCATTCATCAAAACCAAACAGCGAAAGAAAACATCCAACAAAACTCTTGGATTCATTTCAATAGAAGCCAATCCATCAATTGGAAAGGTTCATTACATTTCATCCGTGATCAATCGATACCGGCAAAGGTTTTCCCAAATACTTTTTTCGAGACTGAGTCAGCAAGCCGTAGGTATTACATAGTGGACCGCGTGGAGCGGGACACTACATAATAACCCACTGAGAAAAAGTTTTATCCTCAAAACTTAAGATACAAACGCACCTCCACTAGAATTGGCATCTTTATCAAGTAGGGAGGCGAGGCTATAGACGCGCGCGGTCGCAGTGTTGGCATTCCGCAACTGCTGATTGTGCGGATTATCTCAGAGCGGCGGTGGATCTGGCAGCGGCCCATGCTCCTCTGTATCATCTCTGTTACGTGCTGTATGTCTCTTCTTTGGACAATCTCTGAAACCATGGCCTCTCTGACCACAGTTGAAGTATTCCTTGTTAAGGGAACGACAATGTTCTCTTACATGGCCCAGGCGGCCGCAGAAAGAGCATGCAACCTTGTTACGAGGTTCTCCCTCTGCCTTTTTCTCTCCATCTTGGTATCTTTTCGTAGATGGATTGCGACTGCACTGGATTTTAGCTGACGCCTTCCTCAGGCTAAATTGTTCCACCTGTAGCGCTGCCTCAAAGGCCTGAGGATATGTCCCACATTCTCGATTCAGTACACTTAACTGAATATCATCGTTCAGACCTTGGACGAACCGATTTATGCGGGCCTTCTTTGTTGGTAACATCACAGCTGCAAAATTTTCTAGCTTAGCAAATTCAGATTCATACTCTTCCACGGACATGCTCCCTTGCTTCAAAGTGATGAAGTCATTCTCCATCTTCTGGCTGATAGCAGAAGGGAGATATGTTTGCAAAAACAAAAGTGTAGAACTTTATTAATATAAACTTTGTAAAAGATTACAATTTGAATTCTGGGAATGGTACAACTGTAGGAATCCAATCTAGATGACGATTGATTTATCCCTTGGACGATGTGAACTTTGAAGACGGAGCCTCTGAAGTTGAAGACAACTCTGGAATTGAAGGCAAAAAGCCTCGAAAGTTGAAGGCAAAAGCCACGGAAGAATGCAGCAGCGCTTGGGCAAGAACTCCTGAACTCTCTGAACTTTGAAGTCTGATCTCTCTATAATCTGATCTCTGATCTCTGATCCTTGATCCCTTGAATGGAGACTTGAAACTATATTTATAGAGTTCTAAGAAATAACTAACTTTTAGTTATTCTGGACTGCGCAGGATGGTTTGCACAGCAATTGAATTTTGCAACAATAGACTGCGCAGGCAGTTGCTGGATCATGGGCCAACTGTCTTGGACACATGACATCATTTGATTGAAATACGCATTATCGTGCATAGACGGTTGCCACGTAATGAGTAATTGATGGCATGAATGCCACGTGTACTTTGTCAGTTGTGTTGATAAAATGCGCAACCTGAATTGCGCTAGCATTGGTTTGCGCAGACTTGGACTGAGCAGGAATGGATTGTGCCAACATAGATTGCGCCAACATGAATTGCGCCAACATGGATTGCGCTGCCAGCTGTCCTCGAGCGCCGTGCTACACGATTAAACGAATGGTCGCCTCGTTCTTCGTGCTGTCAGCTGTCAGAAGATTTAATTTGTGTCAGGTAATGATGATGATCTGCCACGTCAGCCTGCGCATTTGGGAGTGTGCGCAATCTAGTATGCGCAATCTGTTTGCTGCGTAAACTGATGTCTGCACAGTTCATTTGAAAGATTCATTTCTTGATCTTCATAACTTTGTTGATGTGTACAACTTGATTTTTTAGGACCTACAAGACCCCCTTCAAAGTTTTCGAAAGTTGAATTTATTCAAAATTTTGAAATACTTTGAATTTTTGAAATTAAAATCAATTTGCGCATGTAGTGAGCTGTCTGCGCAATCTGAGGGATTAGCCCCATTTTCAGGCGCAATCTAAGGCGGCCGTTTCGATTTGAAAAACTATAAATAGCTCTTCAATTCCTTTGAAGTTTTCTTTACTTGCTTTCTTCGTGCACTTGAGAGAAAAATTTCCGAGCTCTTTCTTCCTTTCTTCTCCGACGATCTCGATGGCTCTCCGACGATCCTCCGCCGCTGCCAAGGGAAAAGCCCCCGCCGAGTCATCGGCTAGGGCTGCACGACGTGCTTCTCGTCACGAAACTGCTCATCCAGCGCTGATAGGTAGATGACCAAATCAAAACTCTTTTTAGGGTTTTGATCTCACTGTTCTTCAGAATCCATCTCTTTTTAGAGATGTGATCATACTGCGCCACCCTTTTTAGGGTTCTGGTTGCACAAATCAGTTCGTTCTTCATTTTTATGAAGGACGACTCTCTGCGCAATCGGTTGAACTATGCTGGCAAAAGTCAGCATAATTTGCTGATTTGTGCGGGACTGCCAGCGCAAACTGATGACTGTTTGTTTGCGCAATCGGATTATTGCGCAATCTGATATTGTGCAATCTGATGTTGCGCAGTCTGATGACAAAATTTTTTACTTGACTTGTACTGAATTTTTGTTTTCTCTGTCTGATGCAGTTAATATTAGAGAAGATCCCGGATATGAGGACTTTGTAGGAACTCTTTCAGAGTCAGAATACAAAGAAGACTTATCTCATGTGCACTATCCTCAATATGATCTGCCAACCTCCCGTCAGGCTATTTTGATATCCCAAGATAATGAGACACTGCAATGTTTGATGAATGCACAACCTCTGGAATCAGCAGACACTGTCATACACAAGAAGCCATTATTCCTGTTCGGTGAAGCTTTTGAGAAAAGTTTCAACCGAGACCAAAGATGGAAGAAAGGATTGTCCATCAGACGGATAGGTCATTCTCGATACCAGATGTTTCCCGTTGCCTCCCCTTATCCCGGTATGCTCATGCGAGCTATCCGAGGAAGATGGAATGGAACCTTACACCTTTCCAAGATGTCCGTCCAGGAAGGATTTTTGTGAAGAAGGGGCCGAGCAAGAAGGACATGTTCTACAGTTCCTCAGAACGGTACAGTGTCTTGTTAAGAGATTTGAAACCCGGTTGTATTCCGTCGGAGAATTCTTCCTTGTTATTGCCTGTCAGAACTCCAACATTCGCAAATAAGTTTGCGAAGGTCGAGGGAAGATATCCCGAGCAGGATATCAGATTAACTGGATTGGTGAATCCAGATTTTAAGAGATGGAACTGCATAGCAAACTGGATTCTGACCAAGTTTGAAAACAAACTTCAGCAAATCAACTTGTACCAAGCAGTACATGCCACTGTCTATGGTTTTGCTCCCAACCCGTATCTGTTCTTGGCTCTAGCAGAGAGGTACAATTACAGAACAGGGACCTTCATGACTCCTGGTGGAGAAATCGGGCTTGCACTTCATGAGATGCAGTACATCTCTTACTTGCCAATAGGAGATGCCCCATATGAAGAATTTGTCCCAACCAATGATGAATTGGACAGACTCCAGAAAAAGAACGCAGAAATGGTAGCAGTCTTCGAAGAACTGCTATGTCATTATAAAATCTGTTCTCTGTTCTACAAAAGTGCTACATCAAACACATGTTATTCCTCAAAATGGTTACCTTATCTGTTCCTTAACCACATTAAAGAATCGAAGACCAAGGAACATGATAGATGCTATCCTGACTTCTTTAAGCCATTGAGCAACACAGAAGTGATGAAGTTGATGGAAGAAAGTGGCAATTTTGATGAAGAGATGAAGGATGATCATCAATGTCCTCCTTTAAAGAAAGGCGATACTCTCGAGAGTTATTTGAGAGTAGGATATAGATCTATGTCAAAAGAAGCCCAATTAGCAGGGTTTCTGACGTATTGGCTCCGTCGGTTTGTAGTTCCGGGATCCAGTGCCATAGACCGCTTCCATCGCGGTATTCTTTTTGCCGCTGTTAGATTAGTCTTCGGCTATAAGATGGATCTTTTGTCAGCGATGACTTGTAAATTGAATGCCGGTCTTCGTCTGTACGTCGATCTGATGTTGAAATCTAAGGGTGAAAAGGAATTTCCTCGGTTGGAATTACCGTATACATATCTATTTGGGTGGTTGCTCCTTCACCATCCTACTTTGATGGACCCCGGCATGGGATCGGTCGACGGTAGCTTTTTACGGAGATACTCTCATAGTAAGTAGAAATTTACTGCCCTGAGAGATTGTAGATATGCTCTGAACCTGAGCAAAGGATGGAACTTTTGTTGCACTCCTCCTCCTGCTGGATATGAACAAATGCCGACAAATATGATTGACTCGAAGATGCAACCTTTGAGCCGTGCAGCTTTTGAGTGGTTGAAGACAATTCGACCGTCCCATTTGGTGTATCGGTTCGAAGAAGAATGTTATTTAGAGCCATATCTTCCCAGTCGATTTGCTCGGCAGTTCGGGTACGACCAATTCCATGTGGGAAATGCTATCACGTGCCTTCAAGGAAAGGGTTTCTTGATAGATGGGGCCCGAACATGGGCTTATTATAATGCTCGAGATACAAAAGTAACATTCTCGATGCCAGTAAACAGCAATCATGGCCCCCGGATGCTATTTACATACTCAGTATTCTATACATCTTCGAACACCTTTGCTGAAAATTTTAATCTCGCGGATAGCTTTGCATCTTCAACAAGATTGAAGAGGGGAGGAATCGCCATGTCACTTCCAGGAAATGATGAAGTGCATGAGCCAGTAGATGCACCCTTGGAAGCTTTAAGGGACGTTATGTTCCCTCAAGAGGTTAACGTGCCACTACTTATCTCTTTGAAGGTGGCTAAATCTCCAGCCAAGAAGAGGAGAAGAGAGGAGCCTCCTGCTCCGGCAGCAAAGAAGAAATTGATCTTAGATCATTCTTCTGAAAAGATTACCACTAGATCTCAATCTCGGCAGTTGGCCGAGACAATTCAGCAAGAAGAGGCTACCACACCGACCTCTGTCCAAAGACAAGTCGAGCCTGTAAATATAGAAAGCCCTGAGAGGCCTCTGAAAAGAAAGAAGCTGGCCCAAAGAAGAAATCAAATGGCCTCTCCTTCTAGACGATCCCCGTCTTCAATGGTAGTGGATGCTGCGGCGGGATTCACTTTGCCATCTCCCACTCCTATTTCAGAGCCTAGGAATAAGACTCCTAATCCAGAACATAGGGAAGAGATCGAGCAGAGGAAAGATCCTGATCCGAGAACTGAGGCCGAAGAGCCCAGAGGAAGTATCATGGAGAAAGAGCAAGATGTTGTACGATCTCTTTCACCTGCTGCAGAGATGACTCAACTTCCTCATACTCCTAGGACCCTCCGTGAAGAGGAAGATCATGAAGTGATTGTGGCTCTAGAAGATTGCAACTACAGCCCACTGGAAGACTCTTTTGACCAAGCTGCAACTGCCAGCGGGAATGTACCAGAAGAAGGTGAAGATGAGGAGAGCTCTTCGTCCGAGAATA
Source organism: Iris pallida (assembly GCA_029216955.1). NCBI lineage: Eukaryota > Viridiplantae > Streptophyta > Magnoliopsida > Asparagales > Iridaceae > Iris > Iris pallida. The sequence continues at coordinate 1,398,189 of JANAVB010031020.1, forward strand.
TTGATGAATATATGCAAGATCTTGAAAGGGATGATGAAGTGCATATATCTCCTAATGCTGTCGATGATACCTTAGATCCTAACAAGGAAGTTGAGGTAGAAGCATCTCCAGAAAACGTCGCTGATACCTTAAATCCTGAAGAGGATGTTGAGGCAGAAATATCTCGAGAAAAAGCAGCAGATGAAGAAGCTCCGAAAGAAACTCCCGCCACTGATCCTCAAGGTATAAAATGAAATTAGCAATCTCCTCTTAAATAGATTGATAGCTAACGTCTTTATTTGTATTTCCTGCAGATCTTGAGACTCCTCTAGCACCTCCGACGTGCACGGACATAGTGCCTATAACGACGGTGATTGTTAGTAGCAGTCATCATTTATCCTGTGGTTATGAAGCGGGCAGTAGCTAAGCTGTTATGGCTGAAGCTACTTCTGCTCGGCTAGAGTCTATTCCAGCAGATGATAGGCTCATTGCTGGATTCAACCATGGTAAGACAGTTTACATCTTCAATCTTCTTAGACAATAGCAAACAACAGGCAAAATAACAATTTTTACTTTTACAGAGGAACAACCAGGAGGGGTAACTAGCTCCACTTTGGCTCCTTTGTTCAAAGAGCCTGCTGTCCAGACGCGAGAGATTGAACATCCTGCAGCCTCGTCATCAACAGGAGTAGCTGCAACTCCTGGTGCTATAGCGATTAATAATCTTGTGATTCAATCATTTACCAGATGCTTTTTTGAATCTTTGGGACCTCTAGTAAATAGAATAATGGAAAAAGAGGGTACTGATTGCTTTATGGTTAGAGGTCCAACCTCTCTTTTAGTAAGGGCTATCCGAGAACAAGGTGACGAGGCTCAGGCCACTTTCCTGGATCATATTTTGAATGAGCTAGAGATTTCCATCAAAACTATAAAGAGCTCAACCAAGGAGACGTGGAGTCTCTAGTGCAGGCAGAATTCGAACAACTGGCTCAGGCAGCTGACATTAAAAGGGTCAATCTCCAGAACCTTTTGGAAGCTTTCTCTGCAAAATCTGCTGAGTATCAATCCAAGCTAGAATCAGTAACCTTGATGGCTGAGAGAAAAGAAAAGAGAGCTGCTGAGCTGAGGGCAGAGATTGCTCGTCTCCAGAAGGAGTTAGAAGATGAAGTTGCTGATCATCAGGTTGCAGTCCAACAATTCAATGCTCTGATTCAGGAGAGGGATGAGTACGTGGCAGCTCATAATGCTGAGATTACTCGTCGAATGGTGGCCATGCCTGCTTTCAATGAAGAAATCGGGATGGAAGAGGCCAGAAGGAGGGTGATATCCACTCGTGAAGAACGGCTGCAGACTCTAAAGCAGCAGATTGCTAGTCTGATCACACCTCCGTCTTAGTAGAATATTTTGTATCTTTATGTCTTTTGTAGTACATGTGTTTTTGTAATGTCTCATATTTTGATTAATAAAAGATATTTTTGCTGTGGCTCCATTATTTGTTGCATATCTTGTTCAGATATAAATAATAGAGATAGAAAATATATTCAGAGGTGCAAGACATGATATATTTCTTGATAATTTTGTAGAAAATAATTATATTCATTATATCTGCTCAGAGGTAATATGGACGTGGCAGAATATATCGAATATTATTATTTCAATAGATAACTTAATCAAGGATGATAAGTTACTGATGGGAATGATTAAACGAACGAAAATAAATCGTCAAAATGAACGGATAAAACCGTCTGATGATGATGAACGGATGAATCGTCAAGTGATAATGACTGAACGGGCGAACCGTCAGATGGATGTGAATGAACGGGCGAACCGTCGGATGAATGTGAACGGATGAACCGTCGAGTGATAATAGATGAATGGGTGAACCGTCAGGTAAATGTGAATAAACGGATGAACCGTCGGATGAATGTGAACGGATGAACCGTAGGGTGAATGTGAATGAACGGGCGAACCGTCAGGTGGATGTGAATGAACGGATGAACCGTCGGATGAATATGTTGCTTCGTTATTTGGAGAATCTCTGCCTATAAATAGAACATAAATTTAGCAGAAAGGAGCACTTCCACTTTTCTAACATAAAAATGTCGTCTGGAGATGCACCCAAGAAGACTGAACTCGTCTCGAAGGTTGAAGAAGGCGTTGAAGAACGTCCGGCCGAACTGGTTCAGCCAAAGCAGACAGAGGCGGGCGAAGTTTCGTCTGCACCAAAACCACCGCGAGATATTCTGGACTTCTTGCTTGAACCAGGAAAGACTGAAGAAGAAGAGGCCATGAGGCTGGCTGCTTGTAAGTTCCTCGTAGGCTCCAGCAAGGAGATTCTCGGCTCTTTTGCTGACCGTGTCTTCGAGAAAGACGGAAGTGGTCCATGTTCCAATGTTAAGAAAGATGATAGTGATCTCCCTTAATATCATGTACTATCATTCATGATGAAATAAAATTTTATTTATGAACTTGGACTTGTCTGATGATTTATAAGCATTTACATTTATATATAGTACTTTTTAAGGAACTTGCCATTGATAGGCATCATTGCAATTCGACCGTCGAGCTCTGAGAGTTGATAGGCCCCATTTGAGAAGACTTTGCTTACAACATAAGGACCTTCCCACTTTGCATCAAATTTGCCTTTGCTCATATGAGTCATAGTCATAGGACGTCTGACCGTTAGAACAAGTTCTCCTTGCTGAAAGGCTCTGACCTTAACTTTGCGGTTGAAAGTCTTCGAGATGCGGGCTTGATATAACTCAATATGTTGTTGAGCCATTAACCGCTTCTCGTCGAGTACCTCCAATTCTTGAAGTCGAAGAAGGTCGTTATTCTCTGTAGTGAGCTCATTAGCAATGGCAATCCTTAAAGAAGGAATTTGAAGTTTCAGAGGAAGAACTGCTTCACAGCCATATACCAAAGAGAAAGGTGTAAAGCCTGTAGGGTTGCGGACCGTAGTTCGATAGGCCCAAAGACATTCGCCAAGCTTTTCACTCCAATTTCGTTTGTTAGTGGATACAAACTTTTTTAGGAGTTTGATAATGGTTTTATTGAAAGCTTCAGCTAATCCATTAGCAGCAGAATTGTAAGCTGTCGAAGCGACATTGTCAATTCGGTGATCATCACAGAATCTTGTGAATTTCTGGCTGATGAATTGTGGTCCGTTGTCATGGATGATTCGTCGAGGGACACCAAATCGATAAATGACATGGTGTTTGATGAAGTTAATAACACTGCTGGTTTTGACTTCAGCCAAAGGTATAGCTTCAGCCCACTTAGAAAAGTAATCGATTATTGCCAGTATGAACCGATGTCCTCTGGAAAAAGGAGGATTGATGGGACCAATGATGTCCATGCCCTAAGCTTCGAAAGGCCAGGAGGCAGCAGTCGGATGAAGAAATTCCAATGGTTGATGAATGAAATCTGTATAGATTTGATAAGCTCGACATTTTCTTGCATAATCGATGGCATCAGATACCATAGAGGGCCAGTAGTGACCCATGCGTCAACTACGATCCTGTAGTTTAGGACCAGGTTGATGTGCTCCGCAAACACCGTCGTGAGCTTCACGCAATATTTGTTTTGCTTCATCACCAGCTAGACAGCGCAAGAGTAGGCCGTCATAAGTTCGCCGATAAAGAGTCTTGGTGGTCTGGTTGTAGTAAAATCGTAGAGATCGTCGACGAATACTCGTAGCTTCCTTGGGATCTTGAGAAAGTATGTCATGAACCCCGAAGTCGATGAAAGGAGTTCTCCAATCTTCATTGATAACATTAACTTCAGCAAGATTACTGAACTCGATGTTACGATTGTTTTCGACACAAAACAATTCTCGATTAGAGATAACCACCACTTGTTGTCTTCTGATGGGGATGGCTAAAACTGCTGTAAGATTGGCCAAAGCATCCGCTTCAGTATTGTAAGCTCGGCATACATATTCGATGAAGAAAGTTTGAATGATGTAGCCATGTTGATTGCTGCTTCAAAGTAAGGTACCAGATCTTGATGGCGAACTTCATAAGTTCTTCTAACCTGATTGACAATCAGCTTAGAGTCGCCGTAGACTTTGAGATATTCGATATCCAATTGCTTAGCTAACTGAAGGCCGATGAGTAGAGCATTGTACTCTACTACATTATTGGAGCAGGATTCATCTAGAGAATACGCTCTTTGAATAGTTGATCCGTCTGGAGAAACGAGAACAACTCCGACTCCTGCTACAATAGCACCATTGGGTCCAATTCTAGATGCTCCATCAAAGAATAGACGCCAGGTTGGAAATTCTTCAGAGATCATATTGACTTCCAATGTCTCATCTGGAATTTCATCGTAAAGCTTGGATGTTTCTGGTACAGGATGAGCCGCCAAGAAATCTGCCAATGCTTGACCTTTAACAGACTTTTGTGGAACATACACCATGTCATATTGGGCTAGCAGAATGGCCCATGTAGCCAGCCGAGAATTGAGTGTACTGGGCTTTTTTATGAGTACCCGAAGAGGATTAACTCGGGAAATGACATGAATAGTTTGTCCAATTATGTAATGCCTTGTCTTTTGAACAGCGAACATAAGAGCTAGACATTCTTTTTCGACCGAACTATAACGGTGCTCAGCACCAATCATAGTACGACTGAGATAGTAGATGGCCTGTTCGTGACCCTCTTTATTCTTTTGGGCGAGGTAAAGCACCCAATGAATGGTCCATAGCACGGACGTATATCAAGAATGGAATACCTGAGATTGGTGGCACCAAGACTGGTGGGTTCATGAGATATCGTTTGATGTCATCGAATGCTTGTTGACATTCTTCAGTCCAAATAAAAGATACACCCTTCTTCATTAGTTGAGTGAATGGTCTGCAGCGTCCAGACAAGTTCGAAATGAATCTCCTTATGTATGCAAGTCGACCTTGGAATTCTTGTAGCTCTTTTAGGTTGCATGGAGGACGCATCTCTTGAATGGCTTTGATCTTCTCGGGATCCACGTGTATACCCTTAGAGGTAATGACGAAGCCGAGAAACTTACCACTAGAGACACCCAAGAACGATTTGGTGGGATTCATCTTGAGCTGATGTTGGCGCATGAGATTGAAGATTGTTCTCAAGTCTTGGATGTGATCTTCTTTCAGACGACTTTTCACAGCGATATCGTCAACATAACATTCAACTGTTTTACGAAGATGTTCTCTGAAAATGGTACTCATAGCCCGTTGGTAAGTTGCACCAGCATTCTTGAGACCAAATGGCATTACTGTGTAGCAATAGACTCCCCGAGGAGTGCGGAAAGATGTGTATTTTTCATCTTCGGGATTCATCTTGATCTGATTGTATCCAGAGAATCCATCCATAAAAGATATTCGCTCGAACCCATAGGTATTGTCAATCATGACGTCCGTGATAGGGAGAGGAAATTCATCTTTTGGACATGCTTTATTAAGATCCCGAAAATCAATACATACTCGAACTTTGCCGGTTTTCTTCAGAACTGGGACGACATTGGCTACCCAATCGGGATGCTGTTCTTCTCGAATAAAGCCACAAGCGATGAGCTTCTTAACTTCATCGTCGATTGCATCCATCATTTCTGGCTTGAAACGCCGTTGTTGTCGTTTGACCGGTTTTGCATTCGGCAGGATATTCAATTTGTGAGTAGCGATTTTGGGATCTAGTCCTGGCATGTCTTCATAACTCCAGACAAAGACATCAATGTATTCTTTAATAAGAAGAATCAACTCTTGCTTATCTGCTTCTGGAAGATTCTTGCTAATGAATATTGGACGAGGTGACCCGCTTTCCCCTACATCAATTTGAACTAATTGATCTTCGGTAGGAGGTTCTCTTTGTTCAAATCGGAGTACCCATTGATTATCCATCTGTTGAGCCCAAGGATCTGTTTCAGAACTTTCTTCAATATCCTCGTCATAACCTTCCGGAAGTTCAGCGGATACCATGTTAGAAGATACGATCACACGATGGACTTCACCAATGCTAGTGTCAGAATCCCATGATCTGGAATCAGAAGAGTTAGAACGCTCATCGCTATCAGATTCAGAGCCTGCTGGGGATAACATCGGAGGAGAAGCATATCCGAGACATCTTTTGGTCCTGCTATAATACATCTCTGACTTTTCTTGTGGAACAGCGGTACGGAGAGGAGTCTTTCTGTCCTTACCGTAGTTGAGGCTGCTCTTGAAGTCATAACCCATCTTTCGGACGATGTCTTTTGATTGTTGACTATAACGACGAAATTGAAGATGACCCGTGTCGTTAACTTTACTATCATCCGTATAACTGAATTGTTGTTCCGGTCTTTTACTAAAAAGTATTGGACGTTCGCCTTTCTTGCGAGCAGGAACAATATGATATGCATCTTTTGGGTGTTCACATGAAACTTCTATTTGAAGAGATTGTACAACTCCCATTGTAAATGATTTGAAGCTATCTAACATATCCAAATAGCATTTAGTATGATAAATGACATCAGTATACTGGAAAGTAGATGCTTTTTTATTAATTTGTATATCTGTATTTACAGCAGGACCTTTAGCCTTAGCAGGCTTGGTCAGATTGATTACAAGAGGGGGAGAAGAAGAACGTGAAGGAGGCTTGTTACGACGAAGGTCAATAACAAGTGGCTCAGAAGAGGTGAGCTCCCTTTTATCCTTGTTATGAGTTAAATCAACAACAAGTGGCTCAGAAGAAGTGAGCTGCTTTTTGTCCTTGTTACGACGTAAGTTGATAATAAGTGGCTCAGAAGAGGTGAGCTCCTGATCGCCATCAGTAGATTGTCTCTGAACTGGCAAGTGAATAGCCAGTGGTTTAGAAGACTGAGGATGGGAAACACGTCCTTTGACAGGTATAATAAGAGTGTCTTTGGGCACTGCTTCTTGGTCTTCTTCAGTATCCATGGCCAATACCACTTTCATAAGTTCTTTCTTATACATTCGAGCGTCATTGCAGTATGCTTCAACACCCTTGAAAGGATAACGGTTTGCAACTTCTTTGTGAACTTCTCCTTTGTCATCGACATATTTAAAGCATTGATGAAGAGTTGACGGAACAACATTATGTTCATGGAGAAAGGGTCTTCCCAGAAGAGCGTTGTAAGAACAACCATGATTGTCGATGATATAGAAGGTCACCTTTGTGCGAAGATTGCCTATTTGAAGTTTTAAGCGGATCTTGCCCAAAGGTTCACTCCTTCCTTGGTTGAATCCCAAGATAGTAGTGATCGCACTTGAAAGACTATGAACTGGTATCTTCAATGCGTCTAGCATCGTCTTTGGCATGATGCTGAGAGCAGCCCTGGATCTATCAGGATATGATCGACTTTCATCGAATAGACATACCCTGTATAGTAGAGAGGACGATCATGTCTATTATCCTCCAGCAGCATATCATTCTGAGTGAAAGTGATATTTGGAATCAACTCTAATACGCTGTGACAATGACGGCAAGAGACCGGTTCTGATTCCGGCTTCTTGAGAAGAGTTTGGCCAGTTTCAGCCTGCATCAGAGCTTCACTTAAAGTTTCTCGAGTCTCTTTAGAAAGACGCAAGAGTTCAAAGATTGATAGTCTAGCCGGTGTATTGGCTAATTGAGCCAATATATCAAAGTTGTACGGCTTTTCAAGTCCTGTAGGAGATGATTTCTTCAGAGGCTTGTCAAAGCGGACTTGTTGCTTGCCTTTATCAGCAACTACCGGCTTGAGAGGAATAGGCACTACAACTAGTGAGGATGTGGAAGGGATCTCTTCAGAGAAAGTAGATTGTACTGGAACAGGTTCAGAAGAAGAGGCAGGATCCTCTTGAGCTTCAGAATTATCTTTCAAATAGGCTTTCCCTGATCTGGTGCCTAGTAGAATTTCTTTGTCAACTATGGGGTTAAAAGACACCATGTTGCAAGTCTTTGTCTTGCCTTTAGAATGACCTTTCTTCCTGGAAGAAGAGGGCACTTCGAATTCCGGAGCAAGATCGGGATGAATCCACATAATTTTGCCGTTGTCAAGAGACAAAGGGACGAGACCTTCATTTGGTGGAAGAGGAAGATTTATAATCTCAAGAGTAGCTTTGGGAATAGGAATGACACCGTGCTGTACCATCTGCGGAGGAAAGTCACCAAACTGGACTGAAACCATGTTTGCAGTAACAGTCTTCTCATCTTGCTGCAGAGTGACGACACCAGCATTGACAAGCTCTTAAATTTTTCCTTTGAGCACGTAGCATGCTCGAGTAGGATGTCCAATGAACCTGTGGTAAACACAATATTTAGGATGATCTGTCTTACCGACTTCATCAGGTTTCTTTGGGTCTGGGAGCTGAATCTTGTTGCTTTTGAGTAAGCAATCCAAAATGCTTGCAGTGTCATTCTCGTCGAAAGAATATTCTACTTTCGGGCGAGGTTCCTTCGGTGGAGGTGCAGAAGGAGTGGAAGTAGATGTAGGCGGAGCTATATTAACAGCTAGGGACTCTTTATTCTTGTTCAGATTGATGTTCAAAGTCTTTTTTGCTTTACGGTTGTTCTGGCAGTTGCCACCACCTGATGTCTGGTGTTCATCTCGATCGAGATTAGACATTTGTACCCCCAATTGCTTGAACTTCTCGGCACTCACTTCCGCAGCTTTGGCATTGACAATGAATGAGGGCCAATCTTGGAACTGGATAGATCCTGTCCATATACTGATGATAGGCAAAAGATTTGCCTTACAAGTATCAATAGTAACAGCAGCTGGAGTTCCGAAAGGCATCTTCAAGGCTTCACGACGGAACCGTTCGATGAAACTCTCAGCAGTTTCATTGTGCTTCTGTTTGATTTTGTTGAGAGCCAACATAGTCATGTCGTTGAATCCTTCATAGAACCATTCTAGGAAGATTTGTTTGAGACCTGAGAAGGAAGTGATCAACCATCAGACAAATTTCTGTACCAGTCATATGCTACGCCGGCTAAACAACCGACGAACACTCTGATAAGAAGAGCGTCATTTGGCTGGAGTTGAACGGTCATTACCTCAAAATGATTGATGAACTGACAAGGAGAAGTACTGTCGTCAAACAAAAAGATCATTGGGATCTTGTACTTTGGTGGGAATGGAACTTCTTTCCATTCAACTGGATAAGGCTGCTTGATCCCCAATCTTTGCAAGTTGTCTTTCTCTTTGAAAGCTTCGAACTGGGTTCGCAAGAGTTTGACAGCTTCATTGGCGTCTTCAGACGACGAAGAAGGAGCAGGTTGAGTTAGAGTGGTAGGAGGAGGAACAACATTGTAAGCACTATCCCCAGCTCCTGACTGACTAGATGTAGTTTGAACTTGTACTTGTACAGGAGGCATTTGAGGAGACACTACCCTCAGCCCAGTATTGGCAGGTACTGAAGATGCTATGATCTCTAGATTTACAGCAGTAGGTACAGTCGGTGGTGTGGCATGTTGTGCTACAATGATAGAATACATACTGGCGACCATTTCAGCCATGGTCTTTAGCTTGTCTTCCAGTGCAACAATTCTTTGTTCTTGATTTGCTGAAGTTGAAGCATCTGGATCATCAGTGACAACATAAGCTATCACTTCTCTTGGTACAGTGGAAGACACTGTCTGTACAGAGCTTTTGCTGTATGCATCATAGTCGGAGAAAGAGTCATCTCCTGACTGAGAAGTAGGAAGATAACCTGAAGGGTTTTGAGGAAGATTCCTTTGACCGAATGTATCTCGGCTTCGAGAACGGGTATGTCGAAACACTCCTTCAGAAGATTCTTGGAGTAATTCTAAATACCGCTGGCTTGGCTTGCGAGGCTTGCCATGCTTAGAGCATCTTCTACCCCCAGTATCTCGGGAAGTTATGTTGATATAAGCATACAAGACTTCATCTTCTTCTGACATAGCTTCAGATTTAACAAAAGTCAGACGATCGAAGATAGATCGTTTTGTTGTTTGACAACAGCATTGGATGATGACTTTGTGGTTGCAATGATGATCAGATGGTTGAACTGAAGGTATTGAAACAGTATCTCGTTTTTGTCTGAGATGTTCTCGGAGATCGGGAACAACAGCAGGACGAGGAAAACTCTGAGGGATCTGTTCTTTGATAATGTTCGGAACATGATTCCGATTCTTCAAATGTTTAGTCCCTTGAGTGTAGAAGGAAGTGCTAACTTCATTAGCATAAGTGTCGGGGTTTTTAACCCAGGGGATTTGTTTTTGATGATGTTTGGTCTTCGAAATTGGTTGTTTGCGTTTCACCGAAGTTGGTCGATTGAGATATGTCCTTAGATCGGCAAACTCACCCCAGGGGTTTCTGTTTGAGACACCAGCAGTTTTCCCTGCCTGGAACGGGAAATTTTGAGAGTTGGGAGGTCCTGGAATTCTGCTACCGGGGTAGGCAGAATACCTCTTTGGTCAGTACAAGTTCTCTGATTGGTGCTGAGGCACGTTCAGATTGATCTTCTTCGGTAAAAACTGAAGAAGATTGAGAAAAGACCAAAGGGCCTTTTCCTTAGTTTTGGGAAGAAGGGTTAGCTAAAGAGCATTTCCCTCTATTGTCTTCCAAGTCATGGGACAAGGAAGTTTGAAAAAAGACCAACGGGCCTTTTCCTTTGTTTTGAAGAAGAAGAGGAATAGCCAAAGGACTACCCCCAGTAGATTGTACAGGAGCAACAGTGTGTTTGGAAAGAGGAGCAGAGCCTTTCCCCTTGTTATGAGAAGAAGAGAGTTTAGCCAAAAGGCTGTCACTCTTGGATTGTGCAGGAGCAGTTTGCGCATGAATGGATGGAGCACTGGTTTTGGCCACAGAAACTGTGGTTTGCGCATCAGGAGTTCTTGCTACAGAGTGCTTAGGGTGGACTCTGGATGTTGGAGCATTGGACTGCGCAGACAGATTGGCAGCCAATTGCGCCAGAGGCATTGGAGTCTTGTACTTAGCTAAGACAGCATATGAAGTCTTCTGTGTACTGGCAATAGCTGATTGCGCAGCAGTAGCAGAGACAGATTGTGCAGCAGGCTTGATAAAAAAAGCTTTGGATTGTGCAGCAGTCTTGATAGCAGATTGCACAGAAGTCTTGCTGGCAGCATCAATGGACTGCGTAGCAGTCTTTGGAACCCACACTGACGCACTTTGCTTGTGGCAGAAGCGGTTGCAGTGCGAGGAGTGGTCTTGGAGTTGATCATAGCCTCGTAGGCTGTCTGGTTGATCTTCACAACCAGTATCTTCTGCGTCTTTCCGATAGACGCTACGTCATATTGAGTTGTCACTTCCTCATCAGAGGAGAAAGTCGTCCCCAGCAGAGTCGCCATTTTGTTTGCAAAAACAAAAGTGTAGAACTTTATTAATACAAACTTTGTAAAAGATTACAATTTGAATTCTGGGAATGGTACAACTGTAGGAATCCAATCTAGATGACGATTGCTTTATCCCTTGGACGATGTGAACTTTGAAGACGAAGCCTCTGAAGTTGAAGACAACTCTGGAATTGAAGGCAAAAAGCCTCGGAAGTTGAAGGCAAAAGCCTCGGAAGAATGCAGCAGCACTTGGGCAAGAACTCCTGAACTCTCTGAACTTTGAAGTCTGATCTCTCTATAATCTGATCTCTGATCTCTGATCCTTGATCCCTTGAATGGAGACATAAAACTCTATTTATAGAGTTCTGAGAAATAACTAACTTTTAGTTATTCTGGACTGCACAGGATGGTTTGCGCAGCAATTGGATTGCGTAACAATGGACTGCACAGGCAGTTGCTGGATCATGGGCCAACTGTCTTGGACTCATGGCATCATTTGATTGAAATGCGCATGATCGTGCATAGACGGTTGCCACGTAATGAGCAATTGATGGCATGAATGCCACGTGTACTTTGTCAGTTGTGTTGATAAAACGCGCAACCTGAATTGCGCTAGCATTGGTTTGCGAAGACTTGGACTGCGCAGGAATGGATTACGCCAACATAGATTGCGCCAACATGGATTGCGCTGCCAGCTGTCCTCGAGTGTCGTACTGCACGATTAAACGAATGGTCGCCTCGTTCTTCGTACTATCAGCTGTCAGAAGATTTGATTTGTGTCAGATAATGATGATGATCTGCCACGTCAGCCTGCACGCTTGGGAGTGTGCTCAATCTAGTATGCGCAATCTGTTTGCTGCGCAAACTGATGTCTGTGCAGTTCATTTGAAAGATTCATTTCTTGATCTTTATAACTTTGTTGATGTGTATAACTTGATTTTTTAGGACCTACAAGATACTGTTCCAAAAATTCTTTCTTGAACGAGACCCAAGAAATCTTTCCACCCCTAGCAGTTACGAGCAACTCTGGTTTCTTAGTTTTCCACCAATCCTTCGCCCGCAGCCGTAGAAGCAAAATGGCACAAACTACCTTCTTGCCATTCGGAACTCCTACGAACGCGAACAGACTCTCCATTTTATCAATCCAGTCCATCACCTTGTCGGGTGATGTCCTGCCTTCAAATTCTGGAGGTTTCGCGTCTAAGAAGTCCTTTGGCCTAAAGGAAGAGTGCTTTGTGCCGGCTGGGGTTCGTCACCCTCTACGGGCTCAATCTCGGGCGTTCCCGTTGGTTTAGTCGCTGCGGTGGTATCTCGATTTACCGCAAGTGCTGTGACAATTTGAGTCAAGGACTCCAACTATTTCTGCTGGGCCTCTATTTGGGCATGTTGTATTTGATTGTGTTCCTCACTGTCCTGTCTCTGTAATTCTAACAATGTCATGATCCGTTCTATCGGATCTGTCGAGGCAGATGGATGAGGAGGGGCCATTTCTCTACAAAAAGAGTATAACTTCTGTCAGTCTCATAAAATATTATGGACTTATTGAATGGGGCATTGGTTTTCATAACTCAAAAATTGGGACTCTTTTGAAAGCCATCAAAATACTTTATATGCTTTTTCGAAAACGATATTTGCAAGAGGCCAAGGACGTAAAGCCGTGCTCTGATACCACTTTGTCACGCCCCGATCCCGCTAGGGTCGTCCGCCTTGCCTGGATCCCTGTGGGATCGATCGTTCTCGCTAAGGCGTGATGCCGTGCAAGCCTAAGTTGCGCTTGCACAAGGCCATGTACCTGCACAAAACAACTAGTCAAGCAAAAATACACGTACGCACCCATTCATTTCATAAAACCAAATATTGGACACAGAGATTTGAAATGGAAATACTTCTTTTATTCATAAACTTGATAGGAATACAAGTACAAAGCTTTGCAACTCAGATTTTGCCTTATAATTGGCTACATGATTCTCTTTTAAACTCTCTTTTTGAAAATAGCCACAATGCCCATACATGATATCCCTTTATTACAAGCTGGAATTGAAAGACACCTTTAAAGAAAATAGAAACTTGCAATTTGACTGAAATAAAAATGAGTTTCGAGGCAGTCCGCAGGTCTACTGGGCTAGACGAGCTTTAGCGCCTCTCCTGAAATCCCAGAAGCAAAACGGCACAAACTACCTTCTTGCCATTCGGAACTCCTACGAACGCGAACAGACTCTCTATTTTATCAATCCAGTCCATCACCTTGTCGGGTGATGTCCTGCCTTCAAATTTTGGAGGTTTTGCGTCTAAGAAGTCCTTTGGCCTAAAAAAAGAGTGCCTTTGTGCCAGTTGGGGTTCGTCACCCTCTACGGGCTCAATCTCGGGCGTTCTTGTTGGTTTAGTCACTGCTATGGTATCTCGATTTGCCGCAAGCGTTGTGACAATTTGAGTCAAGGACTCCAACTATTTCTGCTGGGCCTCTATTTGGGCCTGTTGTATTTGATTGCGTTCCTCACTGTCCTGCCTTTGTAATTCCAACAATGTTATGATCCGTTCTATCGGATCTGTCGAGACAGATGGACGAGGAGGGGCCATTTTTCTACAAAAAGAGTATAACTTCTGTCAGTCTCATAAAATATTATGGACTTATTGTATGGGGCATTGGCTTTCATAACTCAAAAATCGGGACTCTTTTGAAAGCCATCAAAATATTTTATATGCTTTTTCAAAAATGATATTTGCAAGAGGCCAAGGACGTAAAGCCGTGCTCTGATACCACTCTGTCACGCCCCGATCCCGCTAGGGTCGTCTGCCTTACTGGATCCCTGCGGGATCGATCGTCCTCGCTAAGGCGTGATGCCGTGCAAGCCTAAGTTGCGCTTGCACAAGGTCATGTACCTGTACAAAATAACTCGTCAAGCAGAAACACACACACGCACCCATTCATTTCAGAAAACCAAATATTGGACACAGAGATTTGAAATGGAAATACTTCTTTTATTCATAAACTTGATAGGAATACAAGTACAAAGCTTTATAACTCAGATTTTGCCTTATAATTGGCTACATGATTCTCTTTGAAACTCTCTTTTTAAAAATAGCCATAATGCCCATACATGATATCCCTTTATTACAAGCTGGAATTGAAAGACACCTTCAATGGAAATGGAAACTTGCAATTTGGCTGAAATAAAAAGTAGCTTCGAGGCAGTCCGCAGCTCTACTGGGCTAGACGAGCTTTAGCGCCTCTCCTGAAATCCCCCTGTCTCCTTTGCTTTCTGAAAAAGATGTCCACAATGTGGGTCAGCACACATCATGTACTGGCGAGCAGCTTTTGGCCGAACTCGCAAATCTCTGCACTCAATCAACATGTTGAGCTAACATTTTTACTAGTGATCTTTCTACTTGTCTAGATTCTTTTTAACAATTTATAAGAAACATAGCAGCAGAAAGTACTATATAATAAATCTTACCATCGCCGACAGTCATCCCTGCACAAGACAGGTTAGCATAATTTGCATATGAAATAAAGGCATACTATTGAATTCTGCATCTTTTTTTAGGTTGCAATGCACTCTGATTTCATAAATGTACCTAACTACATGTTGGTCCACGGGTCATTCCCCGTGATTAGCCGTTGTGACTCTTGGGTTCAGCTCGTCGCTAAGGACACTCTATACACCCCTTGGTTTCTTTACCGCGGGGCGTTACTCTAATCTCCCTAGGCCGAGCAGCTCGGGTGCCCCCAAACTGGTCGTGAGGATTGGCCCTGTGTACACAAGTTGTCCGAGACCAAATGCATGAATGCACTCTATCAAATAAATCTCTATTATGACAACATATGCAACTTCTCTGTATTACCGTCTTACTCTTGTTCTCTATACGGCAAGCCGTATCATCTCTGTCATATGACTTTAGCAATATTTACAACAATCTCTAGCAGCATAATAAGAACTTGTAATCATTCATATCAAGCACGAGTAAGGCAACTATTCTTTGATTAGCATATAAGTTCAATTCTTTGTTTCTTATATTCTGTTGGTTTGGTATCGTTGATCAGCGGAACACAACAAAAGAGTGGACTAGAGATCATTTTATTAGGGCGTACAGATCAATGTCTGTTCGGTTGAAGCAACTCACCAAGATGAATCTTAGTTGAGAGAAGGAGGGACTTCACGTGCCGTTCACGTCCTGTGTATGTCTATGCGTCCCCCTGCATAGGCACCAACATCTGATTAGCATACTTCGGTCTCTTTCTCTCAAGATTCGAAATGAATGCGATATGCGATGAAAGCGAATAATAAAAACCAATCATCGAAAACCAACTCGAAAATGCATTCATCAAAACCAAGCAGCGAAAGAAAACATCCAACAAAACTCTTGGATTCATTTCAATAGAAGCCAATCCATCAATTGGAAAGGTTCATTGCATTTCATCCGTGATCAATCGATACCGACAAAGGTTTCCCCAAATACTCAGTTCGAGACTGAGTCAGCAAGCCGTAGGTATTACATAGTGGACCGCGAGGAGTGGGACACTACATAAGGCTCCACATAAGGCACCGGCTCGGAGGCTAAAGGCACAAGTTCTCCGTGTGCGGTCCACTGATAATAATTTGCCATGAAACCCCTCGAATACAAATGATATGTCACATCCACTTTCGAATGATATTTCAAGTTGCGACATCTCACACATGGACACTTAATTTTTGGACGGTCCATGTACTGAGGAAATGCCTTGGCAAACTGCAGGAACTGTTGCACACCCTGTATAAATTCATCCCGCACACCGTACATGTCATCAGGATGATGATTTTACATCCACAAAAGGTTTCGCAGATAGTAATTCATATCCATTTTAAGATAATTCTGCAAAGATTGACACAGATAATAATTCATCAGGATGATGATTGTACATCCACAAACGGTTCTGCAGATAGTAATTCATATCCATTTTAAGATAATTACTGCAGAAAGTGAAGACCGACATGAACTGACACACGAAAGTGACGATTGTATGACCATAAGTTTTATGTTCTTCAACGATATATTTCACATGCATAATTGTCAAGTGTGGGGACGAATGGCTCAGAACACAACCCAAAATTTATTCTAGCATATATTAGTTTGAATCATCTATGTTCTGTACATATGGTGTAGTATATGTTCTTATCGAATCTACTATCTGAAGGATGTAACAGAATCAAGATGAACCCACATAATGTAATACTAAGACATTATCTACTACTAAAAGATGTAGTGATAGGTTGTCGTATCATCATTGCCGAATGATGGGGGTCAGAGGACAGTCAATTTTATCTATGACTACATAGTTTCTGTCTCGCCAGTCGAATGGCTGCAGGGACTATGTCCTGATCACGATGTCGTACCGTAGATTAATGCAAATTCCTTATAGCAAATATCGTACATAGATTTCTGTCTCGCCAGTCGAATGGCAGATAAAAAGGTTATACTCGATTTTTTGTCAAGTGTGAGAACGGATGGCTCAGAACACAACCCAAAATTCATTCTAGCATACATTAGTGTGAATCATCTATGTTCTGTACATATGGTGTAGTATATGTTCTTATCGAATATAGTATCTGAAGGATGTAACAGAATCAATAAGATGAACACACAAAATGTAATACTAAGACATTATCTACTACTAAAAGATGTAGTGATAGGTTGTCGTATCATCATTACCGAGAGATGGGGTCGGAGGACAGTCAACTTTATCTACGGCTATATAGTTTCTGCCTCGCTAGTCGAATGGCTGCAGGGACTAAGTCCTGATCACGATGTCGTACCGTAGATTAATGTAAAGTCCTTATAGGAAATGTCGTACATAGATTTCTACCTCGCCAGTCGAATGGCTGTAGGGACAGTGTCTGACTTGGTGTATCTCACCATTTTCCCAAAATGCCTGACATTCAAACTCAGAAAACAGTTGCTAACTGATATCACTGTGTAAACCCCCAAAATTTCTACTCTAAATTTTGTTTATAAATTGGGTATTTAAATTTTTTACTTGGTATTTGTACGTCGCATAGTCGTATTATACGTCGCGTATGAACTCGCATTTTCGTATGTCTCGTCGTATGCGAATATGTGCGAGATACATATTTTTGTAAAATATTTTTATTAGAGGTTTTATTTATATAGGAAAAAATTTTAGTTTTCAAAACAATATTTTTATAAAATAGTATTTTGTTCGTTGTTTAAAAATAAGTAGGAATTTAAAAATTTTGGGTTATATGAAATACGTTTCAAATGTTTTGCGAAATGGGAAATTACTAATAACATATTTTTGTTAATTAGAAAAGCTATTTCATGATTTAATATTTAAGAAATATTTTGATTTTCGAAATTAATTAATACTATATTTTAATATTTATGGAAAAGATATTTTAAATTTTGTTTCACTTAATATTTGAATTATTTAGATAATTTAAATTGGAAAATATTGTATTTACCTTAATTTAAATAGCTTTCAAATTAAGGATAAGTTTTATTTATATTGAATTAGATTTAAATCGATTTTAAATTAATTTGGAATCTATCTAATTGGGAATTTAAACATCCCAATACATATCCTATGGGAATTCCCACCTCCTATATATAGGAGAGGTACTCCTCCATATTTTCCACCACATTCAGATGTGCATCGTGTCTGTGACGACCAAATTCTTATTCCAAGTTTACATTTACAAGTCGTCATCACCGTGTCGGACACACCCGACAATACATCTCCTAGTCCTCTCTGCCATTCTCCCGACACCACCACCGTCGTCACCTCTGCCATCATCGTCACCACCCTCTGCTACTTCCCGATCAACCGCCAACGGTAACCCCGTTGTTCCTCCGGCCAACCCGCCACCCGAACCCAGCGAAACCACAGCTACCACCGCTGGCTGTGACACCAGCCCTCCTATCTCCGACCGCCTTCGAACACCCCTCTCGACAACACAAACCACCGCCAACATCATAACCGACCACCACCACAACCAGAAAAGATAGGGGAGGAAACCTAACCTTCGTCGAGCGTCACTGCACGAGCGCCGGCCCACCGTGTCACCCCAGAACTGGCCCGTCGGAGCTCGTCCCCTCTGCGCCGCGTCTCGACCACCACGAGCACCGCCCCCATCTCCGAGCGCCCGTCCCGAGCGCCGTGTCCTGACCTCCGCTCCGGGAAGCCTCGTGTGCCGCCACGAGCGGCAACACCACCTGCGGCCGGATCTGCCCCCTCCGCTCGCTGCCCGGACCCGCAGCCGCCGTCGCCATGGCTGCGTGGAGCGCACCCCGGCCGAAAAAACCCCATCTGCCGCCGCCGATCCGGCATCCCGAACACCCGCACCACCAGTACTGCCGATCTCCGCCGCGTCCTCCGCGACGGCCAGATCCACAGCCGCCGACTCTTCGCCGAGACACCCGGCCGCCTCTGCGCCGATCTCCGCCCGTCTGCACCTCCGACTACCCGCGCAGCCCCGGACTCCGCCGTCGACCGCCTCCTGCGGATCCGCATCTTCTCCTTCCCGACAAGCCGCCGGTGACGAAGCTGGAGCCCGCTGGTAACCCACTTTCCCGACCTCTCTCTTCTCTCTGTACTCTCTCTCTCTCTCTCGTTTTGTTAAAATTGGGGGAAGGGAATGAGCAGAAGTGCTCTTTTGGGTATTTTATATAATTATTATTATTATTATAATTGATATTATTATCATTACTATTTCTATTTATTATTAGTATTAATTTTATTAAAACTGTTATCAGTCTTATTTATTATTATATTATATTATTATTATTATTATTCCTAATAAAAGGGGTAATGAGCTGTAAAGTTTGATTAAAAATTATTAGTATTATTCTTTTCATTATTATTATTATTATTATTATTATTATTATATCAATTTTATTTAATAAAGAAATTTTTACTATACTTGCGATATGGGATTAGTATTTTATTGATAATAATATAAATAGCATTTTTGTCATTAATATATGTAGTACTGTGAGAATTGCCAAAAATATATTATTACATTAATTTTTAGCTAATTTCAAGAATATTTTCCACCTCAAAACTTTATTTTGACAAAGGAATAATTTCAGTCCAAAACCATTTTTTTTTATCCTCAATTAAATTTTCCTAAAAATATTTTTTAATAAAAAGGGTAGTTCAAAATTATAAATGATTTTTGAGTATTTTCAAATAATTGTATAAATTATTTTACTATTAAAATACAAATCCTAATTTATAGTTTTAGCCTAAATTGATTTTTACATTTCGAATATTTTATCAAAAATTATTTTACTAGTAAATGTGGTTCAAGTATCATACGTATTTTCCAAAATTACTATATGTAAATAAGTATTCGCATAAATTCCATCGATTATAAATCATGATCATAACTAACCCATTATTCCTATTTATTTTGTGACTTTGGACTGTTATATATCCACCATGACTATTGGACTATTGGGACTCCTCGAACGCCACACAAATACCAGGCAAGACACCTTGCCTTTACTGTTTAAATTTCTTGCTCAATATCATGCATGCTTTTTCTTTATGTTGTTCTTTCAAAATCATATATATGCAAATTATTATATTTTATGCAATTGGCTTTGAGTTAAGGGACTACCGTATGTTTAGTGTATCTCATAAACTGTCACGATGTGTCACGGATTGTGTGTGAGTGGTGAGTCGTATATAGCTTCGGACTTGCGTACCGATCGTACATCGGTGCGTGAAGGCCGTGCGTTAGGATATAACCGTAAATAGATTATGTAGAAGACTTGGCGGTTATTAAGGATTAAACAGTGTCGTGGAGACGATGCATGTATAGTATCATGGGGAGAGGGAAGACAGTTATTAGCATAGGGGCTACATGTTCAGTACACACATAGATTTGGGCCGATAGTGTCTCGTATGAGCGCTACTTACTGCCCCGGGGCCGATAGTTCTCGTATGAGAGCTACTTTCTGCTCATGGTCGATAGTGTCTCTTATGAGCGCTACCTACTACCACTCTCTCTCCATCTATGCTGAACACCTAAGCTCCTGCGTAGAACATTGTCTTCTCAAAGTATATATCACATAGAATGGTCAGGAACCTTTACGCATGTATATTTTCTATTGAGCTCTTACTATTCAGTTTATTGGCATGATATTATGTGTCTTGTTACGTCCCTCTGAGGACCTGGTTTTTTCCCAGGTGTGTGTTCATGTTTTCTGCAGGTTTTCTAGCCAAGGCCGTGATCTTCCCTATTTCTCGAAGATGATTGCCCTTGGTTCGTTTTATCATTTTTTCGATCGCTTTCTTGTACATTTATTTCATTGAGATAGTTGGTAGTAGACTTTGTCTCCGCCTAACGATTGTATCATAACTATTCAAGTTGATTCTATCTCTATTTTATTATATATTTGAGGATGAGATTAGCATATCTTGGTTCTCTACATTTTACAGCTTATGTATTTATACGAGGATTCCATACATTGGAGTATTTTTCGTATATCTACAGCTGGTATGTCTACGTACTTAGTCCTACGTATTTTAGGACTGGGGCGTTACACACTGTTCAGTTAAGCCTATTCTCAGGTTAATCCTTATTCCAATATCATTTTCCAATAGGAATTTATCTAAGTCCATATCAATAGACAAATTTCATGTGGGTATCATGAACTAGCCAAGCCATCATACCTAGGTATCCAGTCTCTCATACAGGACCTACCTATCTGCCTTTAACATAAATTATATAAATCAAACTAGTCTTAAACACTGGTACCAACTGCCTGAACATGACAGTCCCTAATTTGTACTAGATTTATCCTACCTTTGAGTTTCACACATATTAAAAAGGAAGGCATTTACTGTTAACAAGATAACCTGTCATGAATTGAACAGCAGGCAGACTTAGATTTAGGATTTAAAATATGGTATTCAGGTCAACTTAATTCTGTCGAATGGTACTGAACAGAAAGTCTAATTAATACTTTCAACTAAGCAGGCAGCCTGGACTGCTGTTCAGAACTTGGCAGGCAAAATCCCATACCATCTGATGACAACCCTATACACACCCTTGCCCAAACCATTTGTTTCAGTAGGTAAAACATTCCAGGTTACTCAAGTAACCTGTCGTACAATATTTGGTGTCAACAGCATTCCTTGTTAATTGTAACATACAAACTATCATATCCCAACTCTGCCAAAACCTGACCAACAGTAAATAGGGCTCGAACCCTAAATTGGAATTCCCAGTATCAGAAAATAGGGCTCGAACCCTAAATTGGAATTCGAATCCAAGCAAAACATCAAATTGACAGTTGATATGCCCAAAAAAATTTCGAGTATCAGTATACAGGTGTCACACTGTGAGTCTCGTATCCACACAGTGGGACACGACGTATCCAAACCAACAAAATAGGTGTCATACTGCTGCTCGTGTGGCGAGTCCACGCTCTCGTGGACACGAACTAGAAGCGATAGATAGAGCTAGAAGACGAGGAGAAACTGGAAAGCGGGGACAGGGAAGAGAGTGTGTGTGTGTGTGAGAGAGAGAAAGAGAGATGGGGGAGCTACCTGAGGAGGAGGAGGAGGAGGAGGAGGGAGATCGCCGGAGGAGCGCCGCGGAGGAGGAGGCCGGAGGAGAGAAATCGTCGGAGGAGCGCAGTGGAGGAGGAGCGCGCGAAAAATTGTGGAGGAAATTTGTGAATGATCGAAAAGGAAATCCTCGCAGCCTATATGAAACATTTAGCGACGTCCGAAAAGGACGTCGCTAAACGTCGGAGACATTTAATAAACGGCGACGCCGCTTAAATTGTGTCGCTACGCGTCGCTATATCAGTTACGTGTACCGACGAACTTGCGACGCAGGTTCTCATTTAACAAACAGTAGTCGCTAGACGCGCTATTAGTCGCTGTTGGCGACTAACAGCGACGTCTTAGTAAAACGTCGCTAAACCCCCAAAAAGTAGCAATGTTCTATCTTGGAGTCGCTAAATACGTTGCTGATATGACTTATTTTGGTAGTGATCATCCTGCCTTGCAGGCAGGACTGGTTGCACTGGGGGTTCTGGATCTCCGGGAAGCATGACCCGGGAAGCTGCCCCTGAGTGCTGAGCTTGATCCTCTTGTTGCGGGGGTACTCGCTAAGCTCCTTCCGGCTGATTAGCAGGACCAGGAGTAGTTTCGCTGAAAAAAATGACACAAAACACAATAAGGAAGGACCAGGACAGATCAAAGATACAAGCATATAATCATGTCAAGAATTCAGAGATTTAGAGGATACGAACCGAGATCAAGGACGAGTGCTGATTGAGACATCTATTCAGTAAACCCTCACATATCTTGATTCACAAGACCTACATGAGCCACCACTTAAATCATGTAATGCCCCAGAACCAGAATAATGGAGAGCGGGGGCGGACATAGCCAGCTACGTATATTGAAGTGCAACCCACCTCGCTATACGGTCACGGCTGTCTAGATACATGAGGGTTTAACTACAAGCCATCAGTCTCTTATGATCATGAACAAGCCTATTGCCTCAATCTTATGTAAGGAATAGCAGTTCCAAGATGTTATAGCATCAAATATACAATAGTAAGGCGTCCCATACATTACATATTTGGATGATCATGAAGCTAGTCATACAAAATGTAAAGACTAGCAAGAGTTTTAGTCATACATGATCAACCTTAGGTTTCGTCAATCATGTTACAGCCCGTAGGCAGACAATAAGTAAGGTGCAATCGAGCTAACACGTACTCGTCGGCTAAACGCCTCAAAAAAATACTTTTATAATAAAGTGGGAGAACAAAAGGGAAACCCACTCGTTGTTCGGATTACGCCTGGTAGTCACCATCGGACTGGAATGTCGGTAGATCCTCTGGAGCTGCTCCGGTATCTGGCCATACAAAACCAGCTGGATCAGATCCCAGAAAGGGCAAGTGCCACAAAGGAGGCTTCACTTAAAAACTAAACCAGCATATCAAAAATGAATATTAAAGATAATTATAAAAGAACCTGATAATAACAGAGACAACAACAGTGAATTGAGTACGAGGAAACCATTCAAGTAGCCAGGTCGCAACCCTTAAACCAAATAAGGACCGGGATTATAACCCTTCACCTGAATAGAATCATGTCTCAAATTCTTGTTGGTAAAGTAAAACATGACGAGCATGAAATATGGTGCAATAAGATAATAAACGAATAGAGGACACAGAACTGCTTCGGGAGCCAGGTTACAACCCTTAAACCAAATAAGGGCCGGGGTTGTAACCCTTCGCCTGAACAGAATTTGGCCCCTGACCATTATTGTTGGAGGTAACAATCATGCGATCATAATGGAAACGTTCGTGCACTAAATCTGCATTATACAAGACTGAATCGGACTCCATCCAAACGTTCATGGCCAATCAATGACTACGGCTTTCTACATTAACTAACTAGGGTTATCACAAGCCTAGTTACTAGCAATATGCAGTGAGATTTTCCTCCAGCCACCAGCCCTATAGCTAATCCAGGTTATCCAGGTGACTTGGATTTATTAAGCAATGCCTCATTCTTTTCCATGTATCAGTGAATCTAGACAAGTGCCCTACTTGTCGGCAGGCTACAAGTCCAACAATGGTGGCCGGGATAACGGGATTACGGGTAACTGGGGAAATCTCTCATGACTACTGGATTATTCTAGTTATTAGCCTTAGCCAGTTTCAGTATGTACCCCTGACCGTGGTACTCAGGGATCCCCGTCCTAGACATGATGCAAGATAATACTGGTTCATTTGTAAAAAACACAATCGCCTACGGTGTCCAGGCCATTCATTCTTGTCATGTCATGCTAGCTGTCGCAACAGCATATCAAGGTGTATCATGATAGGTTTACTTATCAAGAGTGCGCCACGATGGGCTACTATCGTGTTCATGGAATATGCTCAGATTTACACAGTACAAACATTCCATCAAGGGTCATAAGACACAACATAGAGTTGACAAACCATATAGTGAAAGGGGTGCAAGGGCCGGGGGAGGAGCCATGCGGCTCGAAAATCAGGATCATGACCTATGCGGCCAAGAAGGAATAAGCCTATACGGCCAAGGGGGAAAGGGCTCATGCGGCTAAGGAAGCAGGGGCTCATGCGGCCAGGAGCGCTTATTCGGCTCGGGCCAAGCGGCCAGGAACGAAAGGGGCTCATGCTGCTCGGGGAGAACGGCTCATGCGGCTCGGGGACTACCAAGAGCCATGCGGCTCTAGGAGAACAGGGTCATGCGGCAATGAGTCATGCGGCCAAGACCGCATGAAGACAAAATGCTTATGCGGTCGCAAGGGAAAGGGTTCATGAGACCGAAGTCAACCCAGACATGCGGCAAGGGCCATGCGGCTAAGGGGATGGGGTCTTATGCGGCCAAGCACTGTTCTTCTTCTCAAATTTTTTCGAGAAGAAGAACCATGAAAGCCATGGCTTCCAAGCTCCAATAATCCTCCATTTAAGGTCCGAATTCGGACTTCCATATGTCAAAATGGGGCAGAATAAAATTCTTTACAACATGGAACCATCGAAACTTGAAAATAACAAGTTAATTGCTAGATCAAAACTGGAGGAAAATGGAGAAATGGGTTAAACTAGAACTACAAGAATAAAACTTCAGACTAAAAAATGCCAAGTTCTAAAGAGGCTAAGAATAGAGAAAAGAAGACATTAAAGCAATAAAAATGGAGTTCTCTCGTGAAGCAAGCTGCACTTGCCGGAGGGGTAGGTGGAGCTCTACGCGAGGGAGGAAAAAGAAGAAGGAGGAGTAAATGCTGAGTTATGAGGAGAGAGAAAAGTAGGTGGGATATAAATGGGTTTAGTGGTGGGGGTAGGTGGATGGTCTAGATGAACCGGCCCAAACCACACCAACCCAAAAGCTTGCCTAGACCAAGCCGAACCATAAAATACGACAATGAACCAAGAAAATGCAACATGTACAATACACCATGACTAGCTAAAGTTACGAGCCTGAATACGTATACCAAAATACGTAATACGAACTACGGGCGTTACAGGATATGACTCGTCGCTAAAAATAATCCATCGCCAAGTTATCGCCATGCGACGACTGAGCGACGAATTTTCGACAGCCATATTCGTACAATTATCGACGACTGGCCGACGGATTTCCGTCAAATCAAGTATCAGAAAGTATGTAATACATCGTCTTACCGATGGGTTAATCCGTCGGCAAGCCGTCTGAAACGTATCGGTAAAAGCGTATCAGAGAGTTTCTGATACGCAAACTCCATCGCTAAATTATCGCTCTTCGTCGCCACCTTTCAACGGACTGGCGATGGCATAACGGCAGTTCATCCGTCGATCCAGTTCTAGAAATCTTCCATGTTTCCAAAACATTGGCGACGGATATTCCACCGCTACGCCGTCGGCACGCAGTCGCGAAAATGGTGACGGAATGTCCGTCGCTATACCTTTACCGACTATGAGCGACTAAATAGCGACGGAGGGCCCGTCGCTAAGGTTCTGTAAATCTTTCATATTTTCAGTACCTTGTCGACGGATATCCCGTCGATCAGTAGTCGCCAACCCGTCGCTAACTGGGAATATCTCAAGTTAGCGACGGATAATTCGTCGACAAGTAGTATAACTCCTCTTCCCAGAATTTTGATTATATATTTTTTTATTTGAATTAAATGGTGACTTTTAGAATTTTTATAAATAATTATTTAGTTAATTATTACGGTAGATGACTTTAGCCATGGTTAACTTTTGGAGTACAAGATGACTAGGAATTATGGTACGGATAGTGTACTCGTGTGCTTTGACTAGTGTTTTAGCCAATATAGAGAAGGCCAAGCCAAAGGTGGGTTCTAACTAGGAAAACCAGACCAAGTTGCGACTTAACCCCCACAGATTATTTATTTATTTGTTAATTAGAATTTTGACTTTTAAGAGACCCGACTGAACCAATTTAGCCCGAAACTGGACCCGACCCAACCTCCAGCCCATGAAGTCGGGTAGTGCGTCTAATGACGTCCATGTAGAGGTATGTTAGAACCATATATATCGTACGTTGTTTTGATTGACAAATAATTATTCTCTAAATAATTGTTTTACAATATAAGGTTATATGATTCTAAATGAATATTGTGTTGTGAGGGTATGCCAATATAAGTCATAAATACTTTCTTAGAATTTTAGAAATACTAGAGTAAATATGGGATTATTTTTTTTGATATTATTTAATGATATTTTAAATAAGTTAATTTTAGTAGTACTGATATAAATAAATCTATATATGGACACTATATATATATATATATATATATATATATATATATATATATATATATATATATATATATATATATATATATATATATATATATATATATATATCTAAAACCCCCTCCATTTATTGAAGACGGCCCAAAAGCCGCAAACAAAAACGTGTATATATATATATATATATATATATATATATATATATATATATATATATATATATATATATATATATATATATATATATATATATATATATATATATATTATATATATATATATATATATAAATCTAAAACCCCCTCCATTTATTGAAGACGGCCCAAAAGCCGCAAACAAAAACGTATATATATATATATATATATATATATATATATATATATATATATATATATATATATATATATATGCAGCCATCTATGCATGGCTGAACCATTCCCGCACATGGGAACAGAGGAGTCCCAAAAACCCGACTGTTCTATTTTTCGAGTATTTGATCGATTGGAAATCGATCAAATACGAATCTGTTTAGATCCAAGTTTTTCCAACCCCATCCTAATCTTATTCTCCATTGGATTACACAAAATCCAATCAAATTTTGAATTAAATCAGGAGGTTTAAGAGGAACATATATATATATATATATATATATATATATATATATATATATATGTAATCCCGATAGGTTTTTCAAGGATTTTCTCTCGATATTCCATCCCTAGCCCAGATCCCCCGACTTGGAACCGTCCCCTGGCAACCCAGGCATCCTTCCCACACCCCCGCGACCCTACTTGGCCGCCTGTACCGCTGTCACGCCCCAGAACCAGAATACTGGAGAGCGGGGGAATGACTCAGCCAGCTACGTATTACGGGTAGATGAATACTGCATAATATGATCAATGTTGTCTAAAAGACGAGGGGGTGCTGTAACACCCAGTTTTCCAAATGAGGATAATTTTAAAATTTTGTAATTATAATTAGTATTTATTGATATTTATTTCATATTATGATTTTTGATGATTTTTAATCATTTTTAATCTATTTAAAATCATGACTTATGATTAGGGTGTTTCATCTGCCACATTTCTAGTTTGAGGATATTTTTGTCATTTTTAAGGTTATTTGAATTTATGGGAATTTTTAGGATTTATTTTGAAATTATTTGAATGAGGGTTGACTAGGTTGACTTTGACTAGCATTGACCTTGTAGACTAGCCTAAAACCTAAACCTAGTTTTAGTGACTTGGTTAGATTATGGAATCCTAGGTTAATTTAAGTTAACCATATTCTAGTTATTAGAATCAATTTGGAAATAGGATATAGAATAGAGAATTTATTAATGACTTGTGAATTCACAAGTCATGATTAGTGATTTAAACACATAGAGGCCCAAAGCCCAATACCATGTGACCTAACCTAACCCTAATCCACTAGTGGCCGGCCACACACTTAGCCTAGGGATTTCCACCCTATAAATAGTCTCCTAGAAATTAGGGCTAGCCTCCTTAGAATTTCTCAAGTTTTAGAAAGGGGTAAGTCTCCATCTTCATTAATTCATAGAAATTCTATTTTATCTCCTTTTTCCCTCAAATCAATTGCAATAGGTTCTAATTCAGGAATACTTGCTGTTTGTGGTGTTCAATCTCAGTTTGTGAGCAATTTGAAGAAGTTTGCTAGCAAGGAGAACAACCCCTATTGGAAGCTTTCTTGTATTTGGACACCATTAGATAAATCACTAAAACTCTATGTTAGATACTGTTAACCCTAGATTTCTGTAGGATTTCGTGTCCTTTTCGTGTCCTAAA